>OZ037954.1:1623676-1691408 GCA_964035595.1 Somion occarium
TACCAATATACGCTGCTTACATCAAAGTACAGAACTTCTGTTAGCTACCAGGTTGATCTATTCCCTGGTTTTAACAGGTGGAGCAGAGGCAATCCTAGGAGTGGCTGAAGGTGCAGGAAGACCAGAAGGATGGGCTTGATTGCGAGTGCGAGGAAGACGTCTCTGGGCAAGAGGTCAATTGTCTGGAGGAGGTGCAGCAGGTGCTGGAGGTGCAGGTGCTGGAGGATAGTCAGCAGGCTCATCCTGAGCAGGTGCCGGGACCACTGCAGGGGGAAGAGGCACCACAACCTCCCTCCCAGGATGAGGCGCTGGCACATCATCCTCATCTGCAGGGTCAAACCAGGGCACTATGCTGGCAGAAGAGGGAGCCAAAGGTGAAGTTGGTGGGAGAGGAGGGTGGGACAAAGAAGGTTGCTTCTTGAGTCCAGGGTAGAACCGTTCGTCAAAGTCAGCACGTTCAGAGATGACTACCTTCTTAGTGACCGGGTTGTAGAACTTTCAGCTCTTGTAGCCCTCTGGATATCCAATGAAGACACACTTCTCCATGTGGGGTCTAAGGTGGGAGCGCTTGTCCATGTGGGGTCTGAGGTGGGAGCGCTTGTCCTTTTGGATATGGACATAAGCAGTGCAGCCGAAGACACGGAGGTGAGAGAGGTCGGGTTTCTGTCCAGTCCAGCCTTCATATGGGGTGATCCCAGAGAGAGAGAAAGTCAGACAGCGATTGATGACATGGACAAAGGCATTGAGAGCCTCTCCTCAGAACTGACATGATAGGTTAGCCTCGGTAAGCATGCAAGTGATGCACTCCTGGAGCAGGCGATTGAAGTGCTCAGCAGTGCCATTCTGCTGAGGCCGGTTGCGCACCATATGGCGGCGCACAATGCCATGCTCTATACAGTAAGCATCCATCTCCTTGGACATGTACTCGCCTCCCTTGTCATCCTGCAGGATCCCAATCCTGAAGCCCTTGTTGCGCACATAAGCATGGTAGAGCTTGAAGGCATCAAACTGTTGAGACTTGGTTTTCATCAGCACAACCGCCCGGTACTTGTACTTGCTGTCAATGTATGTGACCCAGTAGCGGAAGCCACCAAAGGTCTGGACATCGACAGGGCCATGGACGTCCGAGTGGACGATACCGCAGGTGGTGGAGACAGACGAGGTCGAAGATGGGAAGGGATTGGCATGCATCTTTCCAGATAGACATGGCTCACAGATGGGATCGGGTGTTGCTGATGACTCAAGCTTGATACCAGTGGCCATCTGACGCGAAATCAGCATCTTGACACTGTCTAGACCATGGTGGGCAAGACGGCGATGCCAGAGATTGAGTGTGAGAGGAAGGGTGGACAAGGAGGCGGTGTTGGCATAGAGAGTGATAGGGAGGACTCTCCAGTGATGTAGGCAGTGTTAGACTCATCTATAGGGGCATAGAAAGTGAGTTCACCCTTGTGTTTGAAGTCCATACATCGACCATAAATGTGCACATAAAAATGATGAATTCGTACGAGGTATAGGATAGATAAGAGATTGCTCTTTAGTGCAGGAACATGCAGAACTCGACTAAACTCCACAGTACACAACCTCTGACCCCCAGAATGCAGCATGAAGTGCACAGAACCCATCCCAGCAGTGTAGATGATGGTGTTGTTGGCAAGACGAATGGGAATATGACAGGGGGTGTAGTTGCGAAGCCAGTTGTGATGAGAAGTCATATGAGACGTAGCTCCTGTGTCTGCAGTCCAATCCATGTTAGCATCGAGCTGGAGGGGTGCAGTGAGAGAGGAGGGGTCAAGACTTGCACTTCCAGCAAACTCAGAGGTCTCCCTGGATGAAGATGGCTCATCCTTAGCAGCATGGGCCTTCTGGAGATGCTTTCTACTGCCCTGCTGACGCTCCTGACACTTCTCCTGGGCAGATTTCGTAGCGGCAACCTTGGCTTCATGAAAGCAGAAGCAGGAGTCGATGGAATGACCTGGGAGGGAGCAGAAGGTGCAGGTGGAGGTAGAGGCCGATGCAGAGAGTGCCGAAGTGGCAGGGGAAGCCTCAGACTTGACACGGCGCTGCTGGGTGATGTCCTCAGTGATGAAGGCCTGCAGCAGAGTGTCTTTGTTCAGCGTAGAGGTGATCTGGATAGAGGTGGTGAGGTTGTTGTACTCATCTGGGAGAGCACGAAGCATAGCCATGCATGCAAGCTCGTCATCCAGATCCTCAATGGTGAAGCCCTTGGGTCGAAGATTTTTGATCCTGGTCATGATCTGGTCAACTCTGGTGGACAGATTGGCCAGGGATTCATCCTCACGCTTCTCGGTGGCAAGGAGGTCGTCATAGGCATTGAAGTGAGCACCTGGGTGCTGCTGGAGGTGCACAGAGGTGAGTTTGGTCCACATGGCAACAGGATCATCATCGATCCCAACCAGGTGCTGTCTCTGGTCCAGTTCCACAAGGAGGAAGAGCTCACCAGATGCTTTTTCAGCTCTGACATCCCATGCATCCATAGCAGCCTGCTCAGCCACACTAACAGCCTTCTTATCGGCCGCCTCAGGCCTCTTCTCCTTCCCAATCACCAATCTCCATAACCCCTTATGCTTCAGGGTAGCTCCAACTTCTCCAGACCACTGGGGGTAGTTGCCAGAGGTCAGGAGCTTGACCTTGGGGTAAGCAGAGTCCTCAGACACAGTGAAAGCGGCCAAAAGGGCAAGAATGCAATATTGGAGAGGAAGTAGTGGATGGATCAAGATGGATGTTAGTAGATGGGGGCTTTAGAGGGTGCTGAAGAAGATGAGACTAAAAGCAAGAGTGGATGGCAAGAATTGTGGTCAGGGGAGGCTGGAAAGTGAGCAGATGAAGCAGATGTAGGCAAATCTAGGCAGAGATTAGAAGCCGGGGCCAATAACCTGTTAAAACCAGGGAATAGATCAACCTGGTAGCTGACAGAAGTTCTGTACTTCGATGTAAGCAGCATATATTGGTATAGAAACTTAGTACTAACCTGTACTTTGATGTAAGCAGCAAAGAGATGCTGGAAAGTGAAGTACAGGGAAAAGCGGAGCCGTGGGCACACAGCTCCTTATTAGGAAACAGGCAAAGCACCCAAAGCGAAGCAGAAACTACAAAGTGTTAAAACCAGGGAATAGATCAACCTGGTAGCTGACAGAAGTTCTGTACTTCAATGTAAGCAGCGTATATTGGTATAGGAACTTGGTACTAACCTGTACTTCAATGTAAGCAGCAAAGAGATGCTGAGAAGTGAAGTACAGGGAAAAGCGGAGCTGTGGGAAAACAGCTCCTTATAAGGAAACAGGCAAAGCGCCCAAAGCGAAGTAGAAACTACAAAGTAGAAGTGGCATTGGGTGGAAGGATGAATAGGAAGAGTTAGAGGATGGGGATGGTATGTATGGATAGCTTAGGTGAAGGGGATGTCAGAAATGTATAGAAGGAGAGAAGTAAGAAGGTGGAACGTCACAGAAGTTGAATATCTCTAACACTCCCCCCTGATGTTGCACCTCTGCAACTCCCCCCTAATCCAAGTCCTACTCCAAACCCATCATCCGTCTAAACTCCTCAACCTTGAGGCGAGCCAGTGACTTGGTGAGCATGTCAGCAGGCATGTCGACACCAGCAAGGTGTGTGGGGGCAATGACACCAGCCTCAACGACGTCCTTGAGCCAGTGGTAGCGCAGATCCAGGTGTTTCATACGACCATGGTGTTCTGGGTTTTTGGCAACGCTGACAGCAGAGAGATTGTCGATGAAGAGGGAGGAAGAGGATGGAAGAGTGTAGCCGAGTTCAGAGAGAAGGTTGCGCATCCAGAGGATTTCCTTCCCAGCCTCACAGGCAGCTATGTACTCCGCCTCAGTGGTGGAGAGAGCAACAATAGGCTGGAGCTTGGATGACCAGTCCACCGCTCCAGAGCCCACCTTGACCAAGTATCCACCAGTGGAACGCATCTTGGGGAGCTCACCAGCATGATCGGCATCAGTGAAGGTCTGGAAGAGCTCGTTCACCTTGGGATCTGGCCTGTAGGTAAGGCGCAAGTCCAAGGTCCCCTTGAGATAGCGAAAAAGGTGTTTCACTGCCTTCCAGTGTGCCAACCCAGGGCTGGCATTGAAGCGAGCCAACTGGGACACTGTGTATGCGATGTCTGGGCGAGTGCAAGTCGCCAGATACATCAGAGCACCCACAGCATTGATATAGGGCACACTGGACATCTCCGCTCGCTCGTCAGGTGTTTGAGCACCTTGTTCAGGCGAGAGGTGAAGTCCAGGTTCCATAGGCGTAGACACTGGATTGCACTCACTAAAACCAAAGCGATCCAGAGTATTGATGATATACTGGCGCTGGGAGAGGGAGATGGAGCGAGTGGTGCGGTCCCTGGTGATCTGAATACCAAGGAGGTAGCTAGTGGGTCCAAGATCGCGAAGTTTGAAGTGCTTCTGAAGGTCCTGGACAGTGGATTGGATGGCAGACTTGGAGTTGGCAGCAATGGTGATATCGTCAATGAAAATGGGGATAATGATGCGCACATTGTCTCGGGCATAGATGTAGACAGAGGGATCAGACCTGAGGCGAGTGAAGTCCATGGAAGCGAGGGTAGAGTGGAGTTTTTGATTCCAGAGTCGACCAGCCTGCTTCAGACCATAGAGAGCCTTGATAAGGCGAAGAACTGTACCTGGTTTACCACTGATAAAACCCTCAGGCTGAGCCATGAAGATCTCAGTGTCCAAGTCGCCATTGATGAAGGCTTGAGAGATGTCCAGGGAGTGTAACTCGAGGTCCTCAGTGGCAGAGAGGGCTAGGACGGTCCTGATGGTGGCCATGCGCACTGTGGGAGCAAAAGTTTCGACATAGTCGAACCCAGGTCGCTGGTTATACCCCTTGGCCACAAGGCGAGCCTTGTAGCGCTCCAGAGTTCCATCAGCATGGCGCTTGGTCAAAAACACCCACTTGGAACCTATAGCCCTCAATCCAGGAGGTAGCTCACATGTCTCCCAAGTCCCATTGGCAATGAGGTTGTTGAACTCTGTAAGTGCAGCTTCATGCCACTGGGCAGCCTCAGGTCGCTTCATGGCTTCTGCATAGGTCAGAGGATCAGCCTGGCGAGTGGAAACAGCCATGGCAAGCTCTGGCTCGTCATCCTCATCATCACTGGGCTCAGGAGAAGGTGATTTGACCTTCCACCACTCACCTGGAGCCTTACCAGCTGTAGATCTGCCTGTGCGTCGAGCTGGAGGCTTAGGCTGAGGTTCTGGAGGTGGTGAAGGCGAAGGCGAGGGTGCAGGTGGAGGTGAGGGTGATGGAGGTGGAGCAGAGGCAATCCTAGGAGCTGCTGAAGGCGCAGGAAGACCTGAAGGATGGGCTTGATTGCGAGTGCGAGGAGGACGTCTTTGAGCAAGAGGGCGATTGTCTGGAGGAGGAGCAGCAGGTGCTGGAGGGTAGTCAGCAGGCTCATCCTGAGCAGGTGCCGGGACCACTGCAGGGGGAAGAGGCACCACAACCTCCCCCCCAGGATGAGGCGCTGGCACATCATCCTCATCTGCAGGGTCAAACCAGGGCACTATGCTGGCAGAAGAGGGAGCCGGAGGCGAAGTTGGTGGGAGAGGAGGGAGGGGCAAAGAAGGTTGCTTCTTGAGTCCAGGGTAGAACCGTTCGTCAAAGTCAGCGCGTTCAGAGATGATCACCTTTTTGGTAACCGGGTTATAGAACTTCCAGCCCTTATAGCCCTCCGGGTATCCAATAAAGACACACTTCTCCATGTGAGGTCCAAGGTGGGAGCGCTTGTCCTTCTGGATGTGGACATAAGCGGTGCAGCCAAAGACACGAAGATGAGAGAGGTCGGGTTTCTGTCCAGTCCAGCCTTCGTATGGGGTGATCCCAGAGAGAGAGGAGGTCGGACAGCGGTTGATGACATGGACAAAGGCATTGAGAGCCTCCCCCCAGAACTGGCGTGGTAGATTAGCCTCGGTTAGCATGCAAGTGATGCGCTCCTGGAGCAGGCGATTGAATCGCTCAGCAGTGCCATTCTGCTGAGGCCTGTTGCGCACCGTATGGCGGCGCACAATGCCATGCTCTACACAGTAAGCATCCATCTCCTTGGACATGTACTCGCCTCCCTTGTCATCCTGCAGGATCCCAATCCTGAAGCCCTTGTTGCGCACATAAGCATGGTAGAGCTTGAAGGCGTCAAACTGCTGAGACTTGGTTTTCATCAGCACAACCACCCGGTACTTGTACTTGCCGTCAATGTAGGTGACCCAGTAGCGAAAGCCACCAAAGGTCTTGACATCGACAGGGCCATGGACGTCCGAGTGAACAATACCGCAGGTAGTGGAGACAGACGAGGTCGAAGATGGAAAGGGATTGGCATGCATCTTTCCAGATAGGCATGGCTCACAGATGGGATCAGGTGTTGCTGACGACTCAAGCTTGATACCAGTGGCCATCTGATGCGAGATCAGCAGCTTGACACTGTCTAGACCATGGTGGGCGAGACGGCGATGCCAGAGATCGAGTGTGAGAGGAAGGGTGGACAAGGAGGCGGTGTTGGCATAGAGAGTGATGGGTAGGACCTCTCCAGCGATGTGGGCAGTGTTAGAATCATCTATAGGGGCATAGAAAGCGAGTTCACCCTTGTGTTTGAAGTCCATACGTCGACCATGAATGTGCACATGAAAATGATGAATTCGTACGAGGTATAGGACAGATAAGAGATTGCTCTTTAGTGCAGGGACATGCAGGACTCGACTAAACTCCACAGGACGCAACCTCTGCCCCCCAGAATGCGGCGCAAAGCGCACAGACCCCATCCCAGCGGCATAGACGATAGTGTTGTTGGCAAGACGAATGGGAATGCGGCAGGGGGTGTAGTTGCGAAGCCAATGGCGATGAGGAGTCATATGAGACGTAGCTCCTGTGTCTGCAGTCCAATCCATGTTAGCGTCGAGCTGGAGGGGTGCAGTGAGAGAAGAGGGGTCAAGACTTGCACTTCCAGCGAACTCAGAGGTCTCCCCGGGCGAAGATGGCTCATCCTTAGCAGCATTGGCCTTCTGAGGGCGCTTCCTACCACCCTGCTGACGCTCCTGACGCTTCTCCTGGGCAGACTTCGTAGCGGCAACCTTGGCTTCACGAAAGCGGAAGCAGGAGTCGATGGAATGACCTGGGAGGGAGCAGAAGGCGCAGGTAGAGGTAGAGGCCGATGCAGAGAGGGCTGAAGCGGCAGGAGGAGTCTCAGACTTGACTCTGCGCTGCTGGGTGATGTCCTCAGTGATGAAGGCCTGCAGGAGAGTGTCTTTGTTCAGCGTAGAGGCGATCTGGATAGAGGTGGTGAGGTTGCTGTACTCATCTGGGAGAGCACGAAGCATAGCCATGCATGCGAGCTCATCGTCGAGATCCTCAATGGTGAAGCCCTTGGGTCGAAGATTTTTGATCCTGGTCATGGTCTGGTCGACCCTGGTAGACAGGGAGGCAAGGGATTCGTCCTCACGCTTCTGGGTGGCAAGGAGGTCGTCATAGGCATTGAAGCGAGCACCTGGGTGCTGCTGGAGGTGCACAGAGGCGAGTTTGGTCCACATGGCAACAGGATCATCATCGATCCCCACCAGGTGCTGCCTCTGATCCAGTTCCACAAGGAGGAAGAGCTCACCAGACGCTTTTTCAGCCCTGACATCCCATGCATCCATAGCAGCATGCTCAGCTGCACTAACAGCCTTCTTATCGGCCGCCTCAGGCCTCTTTTCCTTCCCTATCACCAATCTCCACAACCCCTTGCGCTTCAGGGTTGCTCCAACTTCTCCAGACCACTGTGGGTAGTTGCCAGAGGTCAGGAGCTTGACCTTGGAGTAAGCAGAGTCCTCAGACATGCTGAAAGCGGCTAAAAGGGCAAGAATGCGATGTTGGAGAGGAAGTAGTGGATGGATCAAGATGGATCTTGGTAGATGGGGGCTTTAGAGGGTGCTGAAGAAGATGAGAGTAAAAGCAAGAGTGGATGGCAAGAATTGCAGTCAGGAGAGGCTGAAAAGCGAGCAGATGAAGCAGATGTAGGCAAATCTAGGCAGAGATTAGAAGCCGGGGCCCATAACCTGTTAAAACCAGGGAATAGATCAACCTGGTAGCTGACAGAAGTTCTGTACTTCAATGTAAGCAGCGTATATTGGTATAGGAACTTGGTACTAACCTGTACTTCAATGTAAGCAGCAAAGAGATGCTGAGAAGTGAAGTACAGGGAAAAGCGGAGCTGTGGGAAAACAGCTCCTTATAAGGAAACAGGCAAAGCGCCCAAAGCGAAGTAGAAACTACAAAGTAGAAGTGGCATTGGGTGGAAGGATGAATAGGAAGAGTTAGAGGATGGGGATGGTATGTATGGATAGCTTAGGTGAAGGGGATGTCAGAAATGTATAGAAGGAGAGAAGTAAGAAGGTGGAACGTCACAGAAGTTGAATATCTCTAACACAAAGTAGAAGTGGCATTGGGTGGAAGGATGAATAGGAAGAGTTAGAGGATGGGGATGGTATGTATGGAAAGCTTAGGTGAAGGGAATGTCAGAAATGTATAAAAGAGGAGAAGTAAGAAGGTGGAACGTCACAGAAGTTGAATATCTCTAACAGCTGTCACTGCTCTTTAGCATGCCAGACCATATATCCTCCACTCTGATCTCTCTGACTGGAAAATACGTGATGGCCTTGTGTTTTTCAAATACAAATATTATGTTCCTTTGGATGAATCCCTCCATCGATGCATTGTTCACAATCACCATGACCTACTAGTCATGGGACATCCCGGTGTGATAAAAACTTGTGAACTTGTCAGCAGAGATTACTGGTGGCCCGGCATGCATGTATTCATCACTAATTATATACTCAGCTGTAGTATTTGTCAATAGAACAAGGTCAACATGCATCTCACGGTCCCACTGATCTAGCCTATTCCATTCAAATCCAATTGTTCCTTCATCGACTGCAGCACTGACTTCATCACTGATCTATCTGCTATCCTCAGTGGCTTTGATTCTATCATGGTCATGGTAGACCAAGGCCTTTCAAAGGGGGAAATTTTCACTGCATATACTAAAACTATCAATTATAAAGAAACTGGATGAATTCTACATCAGCACGTGTGCAAGTGATTCAGACTTATAGACTTCCTGATATCAGATGGAGGACTGCAGTTTGCATCAAAAGTATTCCAAGAGCTTCTCAAGATCCTGAAAATTAAATTAAAGCTGAGCATGGCATATCATTCTCAGACTGATGAGAAAATGGAATGAGTCAACCAGGAGCTAGAAGGCTACCTTTGAATCTTCTGTGAAAATAATCCAGAAACATGGCCAGAGCTTGTAGCTAATGTAGAGTTCATACACAATCAACATATCCATGAAGCTCGAGGAATGTCACCATATTACATCATGATGGAATACCACCTGAAAGCAATTTCCATCGCTTATCTCAAGATGAACATTCCATCAGTGCAAGAGCACATCTGAAAAAATCTTCTGCTATATAGCAGCACAGACTTCTATATAGTACTATATAGTTATAGAGTAATATATATACTCTATATAGTAACTATAGCTACTATCTGATGCTACAAAGGCTATGAAGACTATATAGCCTGCAGTGTCTGCTATATAGACTATAGTATGCTATATAGCACTATTATAAAAATAATAGGAGATCTCATATTGTATCTTTCATTTGCTGATACTATCATAGTGAAATATAAAGATATACATTCTAAAATATAGAATATAAGTATATTGCAGATATATAACTTAATATATAATATATACATATAGTATATATTAAAGGTATCTTGGCTGAGTGATAAGAGTACATGAATATAATTAGATTGATTGTAGCAGAGTGAGAGTTCAATTCCTAGGAGTGGCAAAATATAATTAATATAATATAATCTAATTCTAATAAATAGAGCTAGAAATAGCTTGAATAAATAAGAATAGATATATAAATACAAAAAAGAAAAATAAATATTTTATATTTTGAGCATTTTTAATACTGGCAAAAGATGGCAAAATAGAGCTAGTATAGTTGCTACAGAGTGCTACCATAGTGCTACTGTAGCACTATATAGCCACTAGTGATAGCTACATAGCCCCAGTAGAGGGTAGGTACTCTTGCTATAAAGCTACTTCATCTACTGACACTATATAGGGCTATATAGTAAGGCAAATTTTTTCAGATGCCATGTACAATACTTGCAGAAGATCTGAGATGAAGCATGTATAGCATATAAGTTATCTATGAGAAAGATAGCAGACCGCATTACAAGAAAGTTTACACCATTCAAAAAAGGGGACAAAGTATAGTTAGAAGGAAAGAACCTTAAGCTCAGATATGAACATCAGAAATTAAAACCAAAAAAGGAAGGACCCTTTAAAATCTTCGAAGTTCTAGAACCACTTACATACCATCTAAAGCTACTGAGACATTGGCGAACCTACAATGTCTTTCATGCTTCTCTTCTAACTCCCTATTGTGAGACCGAAGCACATGGACTGAACTATCTCCAATCACCTTCTGACCTTATTAAAGATAATGAAGAATATGAAGACAATAAAGAATATGAAGTAGAAGTGATTGTCACACACTGCAAGGTTGCAGGAGGATGAAAGTATCTTGTAAAATAGAAAGGATACCTGACATCTGAGAACTCTCTAGAGCCTGAGAGCCACCTGACTCATGCCAAGACCATCTTGCAAGCCTATAAGAGGAGGCATCATTTCAATTGAACAAAGCAGAAAGGAATCAGCTCTCAGACACTTACTCCATATACTCATCTGCATCTTTCTCGCAACTCACTTTAGTTAACTTATCTAATTTATCTTCACTGCCATATCTGAAGACCCCCACTTCTGCACCATCATCATTCTCAACAATGCCAATGGCACCGCCACTGAATGCATCAATCAACTTCGCTAACTTGCCCTTGACTTCCACATCTAAATCTGTGATACTCAGGCCTGAGTCAATTGAGTCAATGCTGACCTCGAAGGACTCCTCGCCCAAGCTGAGACCCTTCAATGTGAGTTTGTTGCTACCTTTGATGCCCTCAAAGAAGAAACCATTTATTCTCTGCTCATTCTACCACCTCTCATCTAACCAGTCATTGAATCCCCTGATAATTCTATCAGTCCCACTGCTGATGCCCTTCCTATTTCACCTCCTCAGCAACCTAACTCTCTATTTATGCTGTCACTCGTATCTATTTCCTCATCACCTGTACTAACTCTACAACCTATCTACCCACCTATCCTTACTTGCTGGTACCCCTGGCAAAACACCCTCCAATGAACCACCATCATCTGACTCCTTATCCTCTGGCAATCCCTCACTCAATCACCTCACTGGTCCCAGAAGAGCACATCTCATCAATGGAATCTCTTTCAACCAAGTTCACTAATAATGCTGCAACCGCCGTGGCATCACCATCATCATTGCCCCTCTCACTCACACAGGTACAGCTCTGAGAATCCCAGGGAGCAGTGAAGAAGATTGGAGAGCATGCCACGATGCTGATGTCGAAGAAGAAAGGGAAGAAAGAATTTGTATTGCCAAAGAATATTGCAACTGGAGCTCTCATCTCTGGCAGAGGGATAAAATTTTAAGAGGAGAAGAAGAAGATCAGATCAGAGAGGCTTTCAAAGATTATAAAAATTACGATAACTTAGATGATGTAGGAGTCTCTAACATCACTGATGAATTAGTAGAGGATTACTAGACTTAGTAGCTAGGAGCTACTAAATGCCTCAAAAGGAGATAATATTACAACTTGTCATACAGACTTACACTTTTCTTTTCTTTTATACTGATAACCTTTTCCTTTATATTTCACTTATCTTCCATATCTTTTTCTTACTCTTTATAGATAATGATTATATAACCTCTTAGCCATATCCTGGTAGTCGGTATTGCTTAGCAATTTCTGATACTTCGAATTCACTTACTGATACTACTCTTTTTCTATTGGCTGAGTCCTCATATCATACCATATTCTTTCTCTTTTCCTCATTAGATGATCTCTTTCTCTGCCTAGGTATATAAATTCCATACATATACTTAGAATGTTTAATCTGACCTAGGCAATCTATCCCTATCTTTACTTCTTGACCCTGAATCTGAGTTAAGGGCTTCACTTGTAATATATGTCAAATGGACTGACGGTACCAAGAATGTGAGATAACTATCCAGAGTGACTGTCAGTTGGGCCGATCGGTATGTATACTCAAAGAAATGGCATGTCAAGGCACAATATGAAAAGATAGTGGAGAGAGAGGCAAAGATTCTCGATGAGTGTATCTTTCTTGTAGAGATATAGTGTGTCTTTTTCTGATCCAAGCTTGCCCTTGGCTAATATTGGGATTGCACCAGCGGACCTGCTCATGAATCAGTCCCAGAAAATATATTCCATTTGATCATCATCTGCTATCTTTTCAATGAGCTCAATTAACTCAGAGTAACTGAGAGAAAGCACATTACTATATCTAGGTCTGTACTTCTCACAACTTGTATGAGGGTAGAAACTTAACAGATTATGCAGGCTTCACAGCAATGGATTGCCTGTAGCATAGAGAATGCATTTTCAATAGAGTTGCCTTCCAGACTTCCTCTGTTGTGTACCATCTTTCTTTTCTCTTTTCTTGGATCGCATGTTGCTTAGAGCCTTATGCAACAATGCGAGATGTGCTCTGCTATATATCAAGTTTATTATTCTATTAAGAACTATGCTAGCCTGTTCACTGGATTAATAATATCCATTAAGTGGAATAGTGATTGAGCAGTAATCGGGTCAATTATTGGATGGTATTGGATTAGTCAATCTGTTGCTTCGACAGATTTGGAATCTGCTAGAACATCTATATGCCTGACAACTTATTGGACAATTTCACATTTTGTTCAAGGTTCTATTGCCATGTGAGATTCTAAATCTATCACATGGCCAATTTCTAGATCTGCATGCCAGGCAGATATGAGATTTGTCTCAACATTTGCTGATCATGCCTATTGAACAATAAAACCTGAATTGTAGCTACAGTTTGCAGCAGTGCCAAATTTATTGTGCAGATTTAGACTCTACCTATTGTACATATCCCTAATCTGCCAATACATCTTCTATACTGGGCTATTGCTATCCAAATTCTCAATTGTTCTTTACATCTATTGGCGCCTTAAATCTTTCAGCAAAATGGTAATCTGCCTCAAAATTTGCAAGAGATTTGTCACTACGATAGATAGAGTCATGCTTCTCATGTATTAAAATTCACAAAATTTATTCTTGAACTATTTGCTATTCATATATAGATAATTTATATCAGATTTAGCATTTTATATCTGCTAAAATTATAACAGATAATTTGAAATTTGAATAGTATATTTATCTTATAAATACTATTCATAAAATTCTGGCTTTTATTTAATTTTTGGAATATGTGATTATATGCTTATAAAAATATAGTATCTGAGAGTTTACTATAATTGTATATATTTTAAAAATATTGTAGAAATTCAATATGCTCTACTGTCATAAACATAATCTCACATATCTGAAAATTAGGCAAATATTCTGAGAAATATCTCAGAATACTTAAAAGCACTTCAAAACCCTCTCAGAGCCTCAGTTGTCAGAAATTGAGTCTCTTATACTTTGAAACTCTTGAGAATCTACTTGTCTTGATGCCTCATAGTCAGCCTATCACAGTAGATTTACAATATTTTGTATATATTATTATCTATCTTAAATAAGTATTTAAAGCTATTCTATAAAAGGTTTAGATACACTGCATAATGAGAATGTACTGGCCAAAGTCATGTTGTGAATATTGAAAAGCTCAGAGGCTCAGAATATGCCAGTTTTTCTGATGCAGATTACTCAGTTCTTACTCATTTGCAGAATTAACTATATATGCCACTATACAAAAGAAAATACTCTTCTATAGAGCAAACACTGAGAAATTAAATGTAGAAATAAAGAAGAAATGATCCAAACTGTCAAGATTTATTATTGCAGGTCACTGACAGTATAACATGTAAAATTTATAAAGTACTGTACCATTTTGATCAGTTCAGCAGGTTACAGGTCACAGGCCTACCTGCTGGTTCAAACTTCACTCATGTCACTGGCACATAGTCTATTGCCAAATTTATCAAGTCAAATGAGATTTACTTCCGCGATGCATTTCTAAGACTTAGCAGGTTCAGAATAAACTGCATATGCCCATACAATGTCTACATCATTAAAAGATATAGCTAATCTGATTCTTTGTCCGATGCTTGATCATCGCGATGGCTGGCATAGGTAGTTGCCAAATAGCGTGAGTTTGCTAACCTCCTTTACTTTCCATGGCCTTGTATTGCCTCCTGTCCAACTGCAAGATCTCTCTCACCTTCATTCTGAATCATCTCTACTTGTGCCATCAATGAAAGATCACCTTCTTTTCCTTGAGTGACCTCAGGCAAGCAAGTCTCTTCATACATATGCTCCAGTATGGCTTCAAGTGGAAGATGACTATCATTGCCAGCATCTTCATCATCATTCTTTTCGGCCTCTTGGCCTTCTGATATGGTCACATCCTCAGGTGGGCAGAGGTTCTCAGAAGGCTTAGTGATTAGCTCACACCAGAATTCTGGGTCAGTGAACTTGAGGTTCCTGAGGTTCTCTCACATTGCAAAGCTGGTGAGAGACTCATATGAAAGGTTCCATTCATGTGCACGACATATTTCGAATACCTACAGGAGAGAGGTTTGTATCTTTTCTTCATTGTTGTGATATGTGCACTCACCTTTTTTACCAGCTTAGGCTCATTCAGCTTAGTATAGGCATGCCAGATCCATCTTGGAGAATGATCACGCAGAATGCCTAACCAGGTGTTAAGCATTACTGCGGTATTATTGTGAGTATCACTATCTATCATATAGCTCAATAGCTCACTCATCACATTCTCATAATAGCATTGCTTGATAATGTGCTTGAGGGGTCATTGGATACCCACATTGCATGGCTGCGCAACCCCAGTATAGCCTCCAGATATAAAGTCAACAACAATTCATGAGTACTTGGCTTTCATCCAGGTTCAAAATAGCTGTGAATGATATACTGACCAAACATCGATCTACCACAAAGCCTTCTGATGAGCCGGTAATCCTAGGCACTCCTTTCGAGCATTGAAGTATAGAGCCAAGATCTCATGAACAAAGCTCTGCATTGTCTTCTGATTAGACCAATAGGTTTTTATTTCTAATGCTTTAAAGAGCATTCCTGCTTTTACTCATGCCCACAATAAGTAACCAGCGCCAGACATGCGGTGCGTCGTGTCATGTGACTCGCATTGATTTGAGGAGGAGACAACTGACTATCTATGGAACAGACAGCACTACAACTGTATATACAATGTATTAGATATCTATTCTAGCTATCTATGTATTTAAAAACTCGTATGTCCACCATGAGCAGCCAAGACAGCCTCAACTCTGTCTGGCATCCAATTGATGTGCTTGTTCACATCTTCTATAGGTAATTCATCCCACACATGATGGACAGCAGCTTGAAGCTGTTCTTGGGTATTCAGAGGATGCCTGAGATTACGCAGAGCAGATTTGAGCTCATGCCAAACACGTTCAATGGGATTGAGATCTGGGGAATTGGGGGGATGGAAGAGAAGTGATATCTCATGATCAGTGAACCATCGCTGGGTTGATTTGCTGGTGTGGCATGGAGCATTGTCCTGTTGGAAAGTAATGGGACCCCTCTGTAGCTTCATCTCTTTATACCAATCCAAAAAAACCCCATCCAACACCTGTTCCCGATATCTAGCAGTGTTCATACCCCCATCTCTTCCTCCTGGGTCTTCCAACACAATTAACAGCCCCTTGTGCCCCTGAATAATGCAAGCCCAGACCATAACACGGATGGAGGACTGCTTGAAGGTTGATACTAGGCATTCCTCTTGCAAGACTTCATCAGGACGGCATGTAATGTAGATTCAGCCTCGATCATCTCCCAAGCAAATATAGCACTCATTGGAGAATGCAACTTCTTGCCAATCCTGGCTTGTAAAGCTCTTGTATTTCTGTGCCCAATGCATGCGAGCCTTCTTCTGCTTCTTAGTAAGGAATGGCACTTGACGAGCAATCTGATGATCATATCCTCATTTCTTGAGAATGCTCCGAACAGTGCCCTCACTGATCTTCGGGTCTACCTGGTTTCCAATCTCTGCAAATGTCACTCTCCGCTCTTTCACTGCCCTTCTCACCACCAGAGCCTTCATGCGATCTGTGACTTTGTGTGGACAACCAGAATGGGGGCAATTGTGTGTGGTGCCAGTTTTGACGTACTTGTGCCAGATGTCTGATGCTGTCTGGCGTGGGATGCCTGTAAGCCGTGCCACTTCAGTGATGCTCATGCCAGCTTGGATGGCTCCAACTAGCCGGTTCTTCTTAGGAGAATCATGTTGAGAGTGAGAAGATTTAGTAATGAGCATAACAAGTGCATGTGTTATAGGTGGATGCTGGAGTACAGACTAAACAAAACTACATCCATATGCGACACGATGCGCTGGGCGTCTAAATGCCAGTTCCTTATTATGGGTGTGAGTATACAGTCATCATAGTGGGGTAATGTGGTATCTGATATTGATGCTGATATCTTTCCCATATAGATCGCTTGCATAGGTAGGAGATCCCCAGAGTTTGAGACTAATACTATAAGGGTAAATGCCCACTTCTCATCACCATCTACTAATAAAATCTGCTTTGCATCAGTTTCAGCTCATGTAAGCTTACCGCTGGATGCATAGACCATCTGGGTTTGATCGGAGTTTACATATAGATCAGAAGAAATGTCATGTTCCTTCATCATATATGCTTTGCGCATCGCTGACTGGCTACATTGATCTTTTCAGTTTACAGGAAGTTTCTGTGCTGCCTGAGTACCTTTTCATGGTGACCACTTTATAATGCCATGAAGAAACTTGCGCATGTATGAATCAGATGCTCAAAATATCAATCCATCAGGAAAGACTATCTGAAGCATCTCTGGAGCATGCTTTTAGATAGTTGCCAGGATGATTCTATGCACAGTCACAATTGACATGAGTGCAGATCCCTGTCAGATAGTCAAGAGATATGCCTAAATCTCTTTGCTAATGGCAGGATATCTAGCCTAATAACATGAGTGAGTTTTCTTCCATCGAGCAAGGTGTCAAATGAAAACTGACAAGTATTCCACAGCATCCACCTTTGTTATCGCATCCTGTATTATTTCCATGATTTGCGCGATCAAGCACTGACTGCTTCCATTTAGGTGTCAGACTACTTCAGTCTATCCAACTGTAAACCATACTGCAATTGAATTTTACAAAGGTGATTGGATCTATCTGTTTGGCATAGTGAATGATTGTCTCAGGTTTCATCTTCAGTCCTGCACATTTTGCTGCTTGCTGGAGCTTTATCCAAACTGAGGGCACAAACTAGTTCATATAGACTGCAGGCTTGTCTTCACATGTCCATTTTCATCCTTGAACTTTATGATGGGAATCCTTGAATGTTCAGATGAGTTCATGCTGTGGCCATGAATGCTCAGCCTGAAGTGACAAGTCAATTTTGGGTGGGGAATATAATATAACAGTGTAGCTGTATTGACATTGTGGTGCATCAGTTGCGGTTTCACCTTTGATTCCCTGCTTAGCCTTCTTTTGGGCTCACTGGTCTCATTTTTACTGTGTTGCATGAGCAGTCTTTACTCCTTGGTGTTTGATAGCTACCCTCTCTTCTCATTGCCGAACAGCATCTTGCTTGAGTAAGAATGCCTCTGCCTCCTACACAACTTGGGCATTGTACTCCTCCTTGGAGCAACAGTGGAAGAAATTCAGCAGTGAGATTTTCTTTGAATCATTATCAGGTAGAGATACGGTCTTTGTCTTCATCACTTCATCTGAATCATCTTCTGATAATAATATAGCTGCCACTACAGATCCAGTGTCATTATCATCAATCTCATTGAAGTCTGTTCTACCCCTGCCAAAGCCCGGCCTACCTTTGCTGAAGTCCATTCCAACCTCACTAAATTCAAGTGATATTTCAGATGGTGCAGATGACAAAGGGGGATCTTTGTAATTATTGAAGTGATTCCATGAATAAATGCTAACATTATCTATATTCAGGATCTCAACAGAATAATCAGAGTTATGAGAGGGTGTCTCATAGCCTGCTGGGATGTTGTCGCTATGTGTAGCATCCTGGTCAAAGCACTGTTAAACTGGTAAGTTCCACATTGCAGAATTATCATACTTTCAGCACTTATGTGGTTATCATGATGCTGCAGGATCTGCTTCATAACTCAAAGATGTTCATTCACAGTATCATGTGCTGCAATGAGTGAATACTGATTTGGTGTGAAGAAGTGTGTGAGCGTATTCCAAGCAAACAGACTGCAATTATAGCTATCCTTTTGCATTGAGATGGGAAGATGTCTGAGGGTGAACAAGACCTCAGTGTGATATGTTGTCCACCACTCTAGTGTAGAGTGAAGTTCCTAGTCTATCTCATATGACATTGAGTCTTCAAATCAAATAGTTTTGTTCTTGAAATCCAAGACAATGGCAACTCAGTGTAAGTTGGCAATGTTGGCAATCACTGCAAGTTGTTGACATTTTTCTATAGCCAAGGCTTGTCCAAGTCCATGAGGCCATGTGAACTGTCATCCACCACCACAATACTCCTCCTCATTCTTCATCGCATCCTTCAGCACTTCAGCAAGGTGTAACTCCAATCTCAATCTTCGTAGAGTTTGATTGGCTGAGCACTGATCTTCATAGCAGGTCAAGCATCTGATCTTCATGATCAGATGTGAACTATTCATTTGTCATATATGTAGCCAGGTATGTGGTCTCAATTGCGATATCGAATTCCTCAATAACTCCACTCCATGGCAACACCGTAAGTGCAACATGAATGTCATCAATCAAGCGCATCAAGTCTGCATCAGAATCTACAACACCCCTTCTGCCAACAGTATGAGTGTGTTTCTGTAGGTTCTTCTCTGCCTTGGCCCATATCTGATATCTCTCCTGAATGTAGATAACATGCCTCTAATAGGTGATGATCCACAGCGGCATATATGTTTAATATGTCAAGGCTGTCAGAAGGTGGTGACAGAGAATTGCCTCTGCCCCTTGCTTGATTGCTTCGGGTGCTGTTGCCACAAGTTCCTCTATGATGGAGATAGGCAGAGTAGGCATCGATTGAATAATTGAGGGATCCTCACAATAAGGAGCTTCACACCATGAGAAGAAATATCCTGGCCTGAGTGCGCATTGACTTGACTGAGAGGAAAGCACCAGAGGAATTGGGTATTTGAGAAACTCGTGTATAGAAAGCTGGTGGATAGGTAGAATAGAACGGTTGATGTCTGGAGGTACAGACAATGCATTCAATTTGTTTTCATTCATTGTGAGGCAGGTTTTTTATGTGAGTGGAGGCTCAATGACCACTAGTAGTGAACAAGAATTCTGTAGTAGGGTTTGTCAAAATTTCGGTGCCAAAAAATATACTACTGGTCACAGGTCACTGGCCCTCCGGCTGAAACCAACATTTCGAATGAAGGTGTCACAGGTCACACCTAGTGCCGAACTGATCGAAATGGTACAGTAATAGCAGAATGGCATTATACACTTGTTCTCATAAGAATTCATATATCATTAAGTATACATCAAGTCAACCTCATGCAATAATCAGGATTGCCAACTGGGTTCTGCAGGAATAAGATGTGAGTGCAATAAGTTTCGAAGTAGAAAAAAAACCTACCAAAGCCCAGTTAGGAAAGTCACGAACGGTACCAGAACCACCGCCTACGGCGAAGGTGTAGACAAACACCATGACCTGAGTTCCACCATCGAGCGCCGCACTAAGGAGGAAGTTGTACTTGCGGAACCAGCGAGGACGGTAGCGACGCAGATAAAATTGGGAAAAGACGGCCATCGTGAAAGTCGTGAAGACGGAAGAGTTGATACCAACACTCAGATAACCGAGAGTCCCTAGAAGTGGATATTAAGTGTGAGTAGAAGACTGACAAGAACGTCAATGAGACGACACTCACAGCACAGGATGGGAGTGACAACTTTGTCCGCATGAATGGTGGGGAACTTCTTATGGATAAGCCAGAATGGAACTGGAACAGCAAGGCCAATGAGGATCGCGAAGGGGACGATCTGAAGGAAAATTCTTAGATAGACCAAATCGTACAGATAGACATGAAAACGTACGCCATATCGACCACCAGGAGCATAAAGATGGTTGCCAAGAGCACCCCAGGTGATTGCGTCACTGTTGAAGCTCTGATAATAGTACAGTGAATCAGTAATGATGATGCAAGTCGTAAACAACTAGCATACCTGAACTTGTTGACCACTCCAAACATTGGAACCCTGAATGTCCAAGAGAATATCGTGCTGAGCGGAGATGATGACCTTCATGATAATGTAATTAAGGAGTCCACCCTACACGAATGGCACAGTTAGACGATAACAAACAACATTTGTAACAACTTACAACAACGGCCCCGACTGCTTGTACAGTAAAGGTCACGCGGGGGGGAAGCTTTGTATATTGGCCCATCTTAAGATCACGGATAATACCGCGAGCTTGTTGGAGAGTATTGTAGCCGTAGAGTGTGAAATACATGTTGGCCTGAGGGCTACCAGGAATCATACAAGCACCAAGCATCTGAACCAAACTCTGAATGTCGGGGGTAAAACCTATGAAGTGCAACATCAGAGATCACGTTTGAATGGGTACAATGAAAAAGAGCTTACCGGTAATAGCATACACAGTGACGACGAAGGGCAGGAAGATGGCGGAAATGATAAGAGCAACGATAAGACCCCACCATGGAAGTTGCGAACCAGAGGTGTAGACGGTCGCCATAGCCATCGCGAAGCTGCCCAAGAAGACGGCACCATACCACCACATCGGGACTTCAGGGTAGGCCTTCATGAGCTCACGATGGGGATCTACACTTTCCCCACGACGTTCTTTCTTGATAATCTCAATAATCTCCTTACCGTACCAGAGGATGACATGGGTAATGGTGGCACCGATAGCAAGGTTGGCACCGATCTTGTAAAGCACTTGGGTCGGAGCAAACCAAGGAAGTCCGACAGTGGCAAGCTTAGCTTCATCGAGACGTAGATCGTCGTCAAGAATAGAAAGCTGATCGTAGGGATCGCCATTCTCGAGAAAGAGAGCTTGTGAAAGGAAAGGGAAGCTCTGGGCATTCCAAGTGTTCGCGGCGTAGGTGGCACAGAACGTGATCCTACACAGGCGGTGAGTAACTGCCGCACTTGCGAAAGATGAAGAAAAAACATACATGCAAATAGCCACACCTACATATAGCGATAGCTGAGTGGAGATGGGGGTGAATAGTGCACCCATCGAACCTCCACCAGAGCCAACATAGTTCCAATCGAGCGATATGGCGAACATCCCGAGACCTTCGTTACCTGCAGCCCCACCGAAAATACGTGTGACCCAAGGCGAATGACGGTCGGCAAGACAGAAGATGCTGATACCGGTGAGAGTTCTAGATGAACGAATGATGAGTTTGAATCAACACCAAAAGCCAGTCTTTGCTCACGGTGCGATGTACTCGGGGAACCATTCCCAGACAAAGATACCAAGGAAGATAAACCAGAAGAACTTGACACGCTTGACCTGGGCAAATATGCCCTTGCCACGGTGGAGCGCATCGAAGAGCTGGACGGTAGGCAACAAGTTCGGGAATACTATGTAGGTAGGGTAGACGAGGAAAGAACGCATCAAGCCTCCGAGACCATAGCCAATGAGTTGGGAGCCGATGAGCGTGAAGATCCCGACACCGACGTTGGGCGAGATGTTGTAGTATAGCGAGTCAGCAGCAAAGATACTGATCGCCAGCGCTGATTCGGCAGCTGTAGTGGAGAAGATCGTGATGGCGACATGCTCCTTGATGTCTAGGCTAGTTAAGTAAAGAGCAGGTGAAGATGTCAAATTGACCACTTACTGAAGGGACCGTGATTCATAAAGCGCCAGAACGCATTGTCGGACATACGTAGGGAAGGGTGAGGATTTCCAGGACCAGGGATGATCTCTTCGCCAACACGGCCGAGGATGTAGGCAATGATCTGTAGAAAGAGTTGACTGACGAAAACAGTCTGGGGACGGAAATACTGAAGATGATCAATCGTGGTTAGTGAAATCGGGAGGCGCACGAACGATCGAAGGCTACATACGAAAATCTGACCCAGTACAGCGCCGAAGCAAGAAAGCCCAAGGCCGAGGAACCACATCCTGAAGGTGAATATGGGTAACGTGGGGTCATCCTCCAAGGAGATAAGACGTGTAGCGACATCGATATCGGTCTCTGAATTGATGTGAGTCTCTACGAATACTCAACATGGAAGGGCAGTAACATACCGATGGGTCGTTCTTTACCGTCTTCGCCGAGGTCAATATCACGAACATCGTCGTAGACATCGCCATGCACTGACTGGACAACGGAGGCAGAGTCGCCCTTCTCATCGTACTTCTCGTCGTACGAGGAGGACTTGCTACGCTGGGAGTCGCGAGGGGCGGCAGGAAGTCCTTGTACCGTGGCCATGACAGTGCGGGGAACAGCAGAAGTCCCTGTCAAGGGAGACAGAGCAGAGAACGGCCCTGGGATTAAATGGGTCCAGAAAGACAGCGCTAGGGAAGGTTATCATGCGTTCAGGTCCCTGTGAGCAGGGAATCTGACATGGTGAAGCATGATGCACCCAGACTCCAGTTGCTCCAAAGATAGCCCCGGCCAACATGGACCAGAAAGGTGAGAAAACCAGTGCGAAAACGTTGCATCCATGGGTTATGGCCACTCCTGCCATTAAGGAGCTGAATATTCGCCGAATCTTGATACGCCTCGAAAGATAAGTAAAGTCCTGTAAGGATCATCTTCGCTTCCTTTTCGCCGGCGGGTGGCATATCGTGGGTGCTTCTCAGCTTCCGTGGCTTCTCCCTTTGCCAAGACCTGAATGCGCACGCTAATGCCCCGCAACGCTGTGTGTATCTGTTGATGCGCCGGTTCGAGTTGCGTGAACCTCCACATGGTAGCCCTTTCAGTAGCGGCAGATAGCAGAGCCCCCAGGTGCATTCGAGGACATCACTCAGCCTATTGCTGTCTTGATACGATCCACGCTGCCGTCGAATGGACTGACAATTGCTTAAGCAAGCTTCCTGCGAAGCACCATAAGGTCAGCGCGGAGTCTCATGGCGTAAGTTATCAGCCGACCGCCTACCAATGGGGACTTCGAATTGCTTCCCAACGCCGTCTTCTTCAATATTCGGATGTCGACGATCATGAGTTCATCTGCGAAATTGACTTGGTCGGTATCATGTCTGCGGGCGTCGGGGGGACTAGGTGTTCCTGTGAAGATGTATAATTATAACATTGAAATTACCTTCGAGGAGATAAGTAAATGATTTTACCAGTCCGAGGCCGCCAACATACTCGAGTTTCCTGTTTGACATGGGGATCCACATGGCGCTCTTAACCAACAACCGTTCTAGCGCTATAAACACATCGCCCCCACAATATTGCGAGACATGGCGACTCGTGCACATGCCATCTTACTTATGAAACACCCGAAGCAACTTCAACGCGTATGGCCAGGTATCAGTACTGTACGAGTCCGTTCGCTCGCCAACCGCACTACGAATGTGGTAACCAAAAAAAGTGAGAGCTAATATAGTAAGAGAACAGCGTATATATAGGTAGTACTTTCGACAAATCGTCTCCCTCCCTCTTCCGCACCCATGTGAGAGAAGACGAACATATTACTTACACACGACCGTCCCACAGAATACATCGAATACACTTCAAGCATTCGTACTTTTAATCTTCATTAGTACCTTCGTTATATGACTTTAGCCGTCCATACTGAACAGGTCGTCATCGTCGCCAGTAAGTACTGGTCCGCTTAAGGGGCTCAAGGGTCCTTGCGGGTTGTGTCCTCTTCCACTGGGATTACGTGCAACGATACCAGGTGGCGCTGCGCTTGGTCCTAAATACAGTACGCGATCAGTGGTTTTCCAAACATACCAAATATGAATTGCACATACGTGATGCAGCGGCGGAGTAGGACAGACGAGAGAACATTGAGTCCAAGCCACCTAATCCCGATCCTGTCGTAGCTGATGTCGAAGCGACGCCGGCATTGACAGAAGTCTGTTGCTGTTGCTCGGGAATAATACCTGTTCCAGAAGACATGTTTCTCCACTCCTCAGACAACCCAGACGAATGTCCCAATGCCTTCCTACTAGGTGAGAATCCAGCACCAGTTGTCAATGACCTCCCGGGACTGAAGGCAGCCGTCGATCCATTGGGAGAAGCTATCACGGGTGGAGGTAGCGCGTGGATTCTTGAATAGCCGGCAGCCAGGCCTTGCGGGAGACTCTGACCAGGCGCATGGGCCTGTAGCGCCAATGCGGACGGTGAGAGGGCGTTTCGCCTGTCATGATTGAGGTGAGGAAGGTGAGGGTCCGGTCCGACAGCAGTTCGACCAAGGTTGGAGAGATGGCGGGTGGCGGAGAGGTAGGTTTCGGACGATCCTGGTGCTTCGCCGAACGCGGAACGATGAGCGGGATTTGCGCGAGGTGGCGAAAGAGCCATTCCATTCAGACCAGCAGTATTGTATGCTCCTCCAGAAGGTGTAATTGTTGCTGAACCAGTGGGCCCATGTGGGTATAGAGAAGACATTCCACCCGTAGCAGATAATCCTCCGGCAGTCTTGTTCTTGATGTAATGGTGAAGTCCGGGCAAGAAAGCGGCAGATGCATTTGTAGGGGCAAGCATTTCGTCAAGGCGGCTTCCAAAGCCAGATCCGGACTGGAAGCTACTGGGCGTACCGTTACCCAAACCACCACCAGTGATTGGGGTCCCAGCCCCAAGGGTATCCGGCGAGCCTGGTATCGCGGTATTAGTGTCTGTCCAGATTGAGCGAATATCTTGTAGTAGTGAAGGTGCCGGCACGGAACGAGAATATCTATGATGTGCACTATCGGTTGGTGTAGCACCCGTGATCGAGGTATGATGATGACCTGGGCCAATGGCGTCTCTGGTAGAGTCGACGACGGCCATGTGCGGACGATTTCCTGAGTTCGTACGTGAGAATCGTCGCGATCGCTCTTCTGGTGTAAGTAGGTCAGATAGTGAACCGGGAATGAACTCCTCCAGGTCTTCATCCTCCACAACGATGTCGTTGGATAGCGAACTTCCTCCGATACCCAAGCCATTCCTCCGTGAAGACTTAAGATCGGAGCCCCAAGACACCATAGCACCCAAAGACGCCGATAAACCCGATTTTGTCTTGAGGTCATTGCTAATGTCTAGCTGTTCACGAATGAGGAAAGATGTTTGGGTACCTGGTGCACTGAAAGGCGACGTGGACAAATGGTGGGGAGAAGTACCAGGAGAGAATCCGTTGACGCGTGCTATACCAGCTGGAGAAGCTTGTGGTGGAGAACCGATGGGTCCGAAATCGACTGCGCTTGGGGAATCGGTTTGAGACAGGCCGCTGCGACGTGCGGAAGGAACACTGGTAGGCAGAGGCGATGGCGAAGTCTTTCCAGGCTCCGACTCCTCAGCCACAGCCACTGTCTCTGTCTCGTCCCTTGTCTCATCAGAGTTCCCTTCTGGTGATCCCTCGGCCAAAGGTTTTCCCTGAGCAGGTGGAGAGGACAACTTATTCGCCTCGTCCGGTAGACCAAAAGACGCGAAATCGGTGTCTTTTACAGGAGGTGCAGGTGCAGATGGTGAAAGAGTAGCCTTCATGGGCATAGGCATAGATCCCCTCGAGGACGAGAGCGTGCGCGTAGGTGCCGTAGATCCCGACAACAGTGCATTACGGGAGCCATCTCTTTGCTCACCTCTGGGGGCATTCTTGCCTCCACGACCTCCGCCACGGCCCTCTCTATCCCTGTTTCCTCCCGATCCACCACCTCCGGCAGCATTCGCAGCAGCCTGAGCGGCTTTCTTATTCTTCCTGTCCATAGACATGCTCTGTCCGGGAAGAATGTGTGCTAAGGCGCACTTGTGACCAAACTTGCAGTTGCCCTTGACAAACCAGGCGCATACTTCTTTTTGCTGACCCGGCTCGAGGACGTTATGAGAGAAGGGGCAGGAAGAGCCTGCAGTACAAGAGCCGACTCTGAAAAATTTGCAGGGTACATGGGAGAGGTCTTTCGCTGCAAGTAATGTGTTTGTATATAGTTGTATATGCAAAACACAGAGACGTACTCTTGGCCGACGATTTTCCCTTGCCAGAACGATCCCTGTCCTTGTCTTTTTCCCTGCTATCGGGCTCATGAGAGCCCGAGTCGTGAAAAGACTCGTCCTGCTTGGTATCGGATACGGGCATGGAATTACGAGGCGATTACGGGGGAATAGAGCAAGAAAGGAGTGGTATGGAACTAACAAACAGGCGTCCGGTTCTTGTATCGTCTCGTCAAGAGCAGAAGAAGGCCGCGACAAGCTACCTATATGAGGCAAAACACTCTGCAATCCAGCCTTATCGGATAGCTTACAATGCATTCTATGCTGTATTACGCGAGCTATGACAAGTAATATATTTGCCTGCATAGCCTAGAATGGACATGTATGGTCTGATCGCCGTTATTGTTCCTCGGACTTGGCATGCTCGCTTGACCAGCACTCTTCATCTAACCTCCGTCTCACATTCGCCAGCGACGTCGGACATGGACGAACGACTGCAGAACTTTGTCGTGGGCAGCAACTATCAGGTTCTCGACGTGATCGGCGAGGGTGCCTACGGTATTGTCTGGTACGCCTCTCTACTGACCGTATTATAACGCGTTGACGCATATACTCTATCTTTTGCTTCAATCGTGGCCCACAGTTCAGCGGTTCACGTCCCCTCCGGTCGCAAAGTTGCAATCAAGCGCATCACTCCGTTCGACCATAGCATGTTCTCCCTTCGTACTCTTCGTGAGATTCGGCTCCTCCGTCACTTTCACCACGAAAACATCATCAGCATCCTTGACATTCTACGACCACCCTCCCTTGATGACTTTAAGGAGGTGTATCTGGTCCAGGAGCTCATGGAGACCGACTTGCATAGGGTCATCCGAACCCAGGTCCTGAGCGATGATCATTGTCAGTATTTCATCTACCAGGTGTGTTGGCGTCGGGCTCAATCTGATTGCTTCTGACTTGCGTGCGTCCATCTTTGGTTAGACCCTGCGCGCGTTGAAGGCACTGCATTCGGCCGACGTTCTTCACCGTGACTTGAAGCCATCGAACCTGCTGCTGAATGCAAATTGCGATCTCAAGGTATGCTTTGCGATCTCTATTCATCTCTCTATATCTTTTTCATAGACCAATGCTTCATTGAGATGATGTTTTCCGATCGTGTTGATTATCTTTCCAATAGTTATGTGACTTTGGACTCGCGCGTTCAGCTCAACCACCTCCAAACGTTGCGAATGACAGCAATACTTTCATGACCGAATACGTCGCTACAAGGTAATGTCTCCAGCTCCCTGCTTGACGTCTGCCTTCCTTCCACACCACCTCTTCTACCTTTCTGCCCGTCTCCAAATGGTTCCTGGGGTCTCAATTTCAAAGCCTTCTCACCAGTTTCCTCGATATCAATCCTGTTCAAGCTATTTGTATTGCTGTGGGGCAACAATGTGGACTGAGCCTCGTGCCTTCTATTCCGACGCTGACTGTTTGGTGGTGTAGATGGTATCGTGCGCCAGAAGTCATGCTCACGTTCAAAGAATATACCCGGGCGATTGATATCTGGTCGGTCGGTTGTGTACTGGCCGAGATGTTGAGCGGGAATCCATTGTTCCCCGGGCGAGACTGTGAGTATACTGTTCGACCAATTCATATGTTGTTTTAACAACATCGTATTTCAATCCGTTCCCTTTTGTTGCGCGTTGTGATTGCTGTAGTCATGTCTGTGGGAACATGGAATCCAGGCTGACCTCGTCTCCTAGATCACCACCAGTTATCGCTAATTCTAGATGTACTGGGGACTCCTTCGCTGGACGATTTCTATGCTATCACCTCGCAACGGTCAAGAGAGTACATTCGAGCATTGCCGTTTAGGAAGAAGAAACCATTTAGTTCCTTGTTCCCTGGTGCCAACCCTCTGGTAAGTTCATCCTCATTTTTTGATGAATTCAGCTCTTATCTCTCTTGTACTTCCCACTCCCCGTACTCCGTGTCCTGTTTTATCATATCCGTTCCATCCCACTGATTACATCTGTCTGTAGGCACTAGACCTGATGGAGAAATGCCTCACGTTCAGTCCGAAGCGGAGAATAGATGTGAATGAAGCACTGAGGCATCCGTATCTCGAGGTTCGCTGTTCTCCATTTCCCTCGCCTGCTATTTTCGTTTCTTCGGCACTCGCACTGTGTCAATTATTCACCGCCCAAAGGTTTAATTATGTGTGTTCTGGTGCCTCTTCACGTGGATTGACTTTCAGCGTACCTTTTTCCGAGGTTACACCTATTCTGTACTCTATTTCAGTCCTCCGTCTGTGCTCCGGCCTCGACATATCAATGATGTCATGAGATCTAACTCCTTCTTTTGTTTCTGCATACACACAGAGCTATCACGACCCGAATGACGAGCCTACGGCAGCCCCGCTTGACCCATCCTTCTTTGATTTCGACTATGGCGAAGAGTTGACGAAGGAACAGCTAAAACGTACGCCACCTGACGATCTCACGCTACTTACTGCTTACTGAAATATCGTTCCTCGTCATATAGTCCTGATATACCAGGAAGTCACTAAACCCCGACCACCCATTTCACCGCAATAATCCCCAGATACCCACCTGTTTCCTGTTCCTCGCGGTCGAAACAATTCGTTCTGGATACAACTCCCCATTCATGGATTTACTGACTTGCTGGATAATACTCGTGCACGGGCGACGAAAAAGTACTCACGTACAAGCTTGTGACTAACATACCCTGTCCTTTTTCCAACCACTCGCAGGACGTTGCGAACTTTCCTTTGTTTTGGATCTTATACATATCGTGGGCAATCTGACAGAACGTATTACTGCTACATATAGGAAAATGTTAATAATAAGCGATTCTTGCCACGATCCTTTATGTTGGATGTATATCGTCAATGCAGCGCAAGACTTAAAAACCACAAAGATCGCTGGAACAGTCTCAGCTTTACCCTGTCCTTGACGCATTTCGCAGCAACGCAAAAGAGTATGGCAAAAGGCTACTATATAGCTACAATGATAGTACAATTGAGTATATATATGTATACTTGAACGTACGATGCAAGATGAAGAAAACGTGAATTCGGTCGAGGAGGGGTAAAAACCGTAGTAGTAAAAAGTACAAATGAGTTGGAGCCCAAAAAGAACAGATATGAGATCGGGGGATCCAAGCTATGTGTTGGAATCGTTGAAGTATGGGTAGCGTTCGTCGGGTAGATCGTGGATGAAGCGTAAAGTGTCTCGGGAAATTAATGCAGGTGAGATGCGGGAGAATTAACGTGTGCACGGGACGAAGTGGTTTTGAAATGAGATGGGAAGGCGATGAAGGGCGCGACTACGGGAACCTCGGGGCGCGACTACGGTAGAGGTTCCCTTGAACTCGAGAGCTTGTTCAAATGAATGTAGACGTCCGTCCCGAACCCGTCCATAGATATCAGTCGAAGGTCACCACCAAAGTACCGCGCATACTATACGAAGGCAAGCATGAGTCTCCATCATCATAAGTTTGACGCAAGAAAAAAGCTGCTCACCAATCTCGACAAGGGCAAGCCGTATCCGAAGCCAGCCATGGGCGCCTTGAAATCGCTCGCCTGGAAATCCTGCTCCAAACTCTGGCCCTCCATGGTGGTATACATGTACGTCCATATTAACGGAATAGCACTTCTCGGGATACCTCCTCCCTCGTCGCTAATTTTGATCGTAATGTCCTCTTTTCCTTCTACAACTATGACCTTGATAGGTGGGAACATATCCTCCTTGTCGGGGCCGAAGCGTTCGACGACCGCTCGGAGGGAGTTTTTGAGGAGTTCAAAGACAATGTGCGAGAGGTGGCCCGGGACATAGGGGAATGCGAGGTCTCTGGGGCAGATGAGTTGTACTGGCGGACCCTTGAACATGGCATAGTGTTCTTCACAGACGAAACGCGAGTTCTCAATTGCCTCGTGAACGATCTCATGTACATTCTGCGAGACGTTAGAAAAGGGAAGCTATAGATGACAGGCAACTCACCGATCGAGTGCAGATGATGCCAACATAGTCCGGATGCGGCTGAAGGGTGTTCAGGGCAATATCTAATCCTGTTCAATGGTTTAAGTTGGCAGAAAATGCCGGAATAGACTCACGTTGACCGATCAAGAAACGAATGCCGATACGCGACATGTAAAAGCGATCCAGCCAATGTTGCACGTCGAGATTGATGTTTCTCGCTTTGCAACTTCGTTTCCATTCCAACACACCCTGGGCGACGGTGGTGACGGTCGGGTCGTGTCGTTTCTTTATGGTTTCAAGGGATTTTGTGAAGCGGCGGTTATAGTCGCGAATTTCGGGAGGCCAAGTGATGCCAGAAGTGTTGGCATAGTATCTAGGAAAGCGAAATTTGAGCAGTGCACCGGATTGGCGATGCCAAGGAAGACGAACCTTCGTTCCATGGGTATACGCATTTTATGGTGAGTATTGGCGTTTCCGTTGTTGTTGCTGTTGCTGTTGTTGTTGTTATTGAAACCGTTTGTATATTTGGATAGGGAGCCGGTAAGGTCGAGGGCGGGGTAGTCGTCGCCAGTGTAGACCAAGGAGGGATTGGGGATGGATTCGGGTAGTTGGTGGTAATCGGGTGGAGGAGTCATGAGAGCTTGTCGGATGTGAGGCGGGAGGCGTATTGGTGGAAATGCAATGAGCTCCTGAAAGAAAAGTGAGGAAGGGAGATAAAGGAAGTGAAAGAAATGACGGACCTCGAAGGACTGACCATACCAGTTCTTGACCTTTTGTATTGACGGCATGTCGCTGAGATTGTGGGGAAGCTGGTCGAGCTCCTTGATTCTGTGAGCGAGCCGTATTGGCAATTCCTCTGGGATTGAGAAGAGTGAGAAGAGCAAGATTGGGAGAGCAGATGGGCATACCTAGGAGAAACTGGCTGGCTTTGAGCAGAGTGCCCTGGCTAGGATTCTGACCGAACAAGACCATCTGCTGGAGAGAGACTGAATTGAACGAATGAGTCAGTTACCACTAGAATCAAAGCGGGAAACGCACCGCCAGTCTGTGGAAAGGAGGCAAAGTGGTGAACCCTCTCCCATAGGGACGAGGATATGCGAAAAGCCATTGGAGATGGTGGTGAGAAAGAGAAAGTGACTAGGAGGACATAAGTAGTGGCAGCTTGGGCTAACGGACAGAGAGATCCCGAGACGATTCCGCCTGCTTTGCGGGTGCTCCTCCAGTCCAAGCGCGCCTCCTCCAGAGTCCCCATTCCCCGCGCTTACCTCTTCCCCGCACGAGCTCTAGATCCGCTGCCGATTTCACATGTGCCTTTGCTGTCAGCCTATGCTGTGGTTAGAGTTGCACTAAATACAGACTTGCATGCTTCACTTGTAGCCTGCCCTGCTCCTCAATCCGTTTGCTATTTTCATGCGTTGCTTCTCACCGTGCAGTCATCACCGTCTAACCCTCCCATTGGTCACTTGTATGAACTGTCTTCAGCTTCTCTCCATCCCTCCAACGTCCGTTTGGTCACAGCGTGTTCATCACACGACATTAAGCACTTGCCCTTCGTCCGCCTAACCTACTCTTGCTTCGTCTTCACTTCGCCCACGTTTCAACGACGCAACATTAGAGTTTAACCTCCAACGATTTTCAAGCCTTTAGGCCTTTAAGCCTCAGGGCCACATTTGACCAACGTGTCTCTATAGTCTTCACAGACCTCGACCCTCCTCCACCTCAAATCCAATCGAAACACATGCCACTGTGAGTCGATCATTCATGCGGCTCAGGTCACTAACTCATTAACTCACGAATCGTGTTATAATATTCAGGCGAGTACAACAGTGTTTTCCTCAACTTTATCATAACCCATGACCCGTCACCGTTCCTTGAAATGCTTGTTACAGCCTACGGACCTCCGAGAGTCAAGTTCTCTGGCACTTACGAATGGTCGACGGACAGTACATCCCAGAATATCGACAGACGTTTCCGAGTATATTCTCCAAGAGGGATGATTGTCCGACTATACGCTGTCGTTTGGATATGCATGGCGACAATGTCAACCGACACGCTAATGATGCGCAATCCGGACATACGCAAAACCATTGCGACCATACGTAACTTCTTTTTTTTTTGCTTCCCTTTTTTTCAATAATGACATCTTTGCTTCGCGGTGACCTCTACGCTTATAGTCGCCGATCGTTCAAGTATGCAATTCACATCAGTCACTAGCAGGAATTAGGCGTAAATTACGCTGTCATTTCTCTACACCTTACCAGGATCCGCTCGGCCATCTCTGCTCAGGCAAACCAATGCATCGACGCCTCTCCTGTTTGTATATTCGTCGTCCTACTGTAATGACGTCCCTGTACTGCAGCCCGTTTCCATCCTCTTTCAACCCGCGGGACCTTCGTTGGTGTCCGCCGTACTTTCCATTGAATGACTCCAATTTCCCTCTCTTTGCGGTTCGTTGATCATCTCACATGTTGTCTGCCATCTACAAGACCTGCCATTGCTTGCTTTCGTCTACTCTTGACTCGACACGTGTACGCTCGCTGGTTGATGATCACTCAACCCCAGTGCTCCATAGGGACTCGATCGTCAGCCTTGATGCTCTTAGTTCTGAACTCTCGCTTGCCGCCACCAGGAACCTCATGAACATAACATTATGTCCGATCTATCCAAACTCACATTCCTAGTGTTCTCTCACGGTTGTGACTATCCTGCGCAGTTTCAGGCGGGCGATACCCCTACCTCAAACTCTAGATGTCTCTCTTCTCAAGGCTCAAGCCGCTTTTCGCGCGGGTTCTCAACGGGATCCCAGCAGCTATGTACAATCAATAAGCATCCTATTACACTCGAAGGGAGAAGACATGTATGCTATGTACGTATGCTAAACACCATTATCACCGTTTCTGTGAGGGCCAATCAATAAAGAAGTGCTAGTCATCCGAGTCCAAGAATGCAACAAGAGAAAGGGAAGGGGTGGGCTACAAATACATAGTATAAACTATAGTACTATGATAACACGATACAAAGATATTTACAAGAATGGCTAACGATACGGGATATGTGCAGTCTACGTGACTGTGATTAACGGTTGCAATGGATGCTGGGGGCAATGGCGGGTGTCGATGTGTACTGCGAAAGATGGACGTCATGGTGAGGACCAAGGCGTTGGTGAGGGTATGCGAAAGCGAGTGGGCGGGAATGGCAAGCCCGATATCGAGCGTCTTGAGTCTGAACCTTTCAAAGTCGAGTCTTGCAACAACGGAACCAAGAATAACGACGAGACGAGTAGAGCCCGATATCTTCAACCACCGTCACTGGTAGAGTCCCAAGGCCGCTTCAAAGGTAAGCTCGAATACGAATGCGTCTGCACTCGTCTTCTGTCTTGCTCCTCAACCTGAGACTGCGGATGCGGCGGCGAATAATGCTGCTGATGTGAATACCCGCCATGCTGATACTGCGAATGAGGGTAATGTGATTGAGGCTGAGAAACATGACGAGAAGAAAGCCTCGGGAGTTGAGTATAGGTTCGGGCATGTTGATGCTGATGACTACTCGGTGGTCTCGAAAGGGGTCGAGGGTGTGATTGCGACATGTGATAAGGCATTTGTTGCATGTGTGGCTGAGACTGCGTGTTTGACAGAGGCATCGACATCGACACTGGCATGTGAGATTGACGTTGAGCGTGTATTTGCATTTGTTGCTGACTTTGACTTTGGCGTGACCATCCTGAAAGAGGATTATCGAAGGGAAAGTCGCTGCTGATTCCAGTCGAGGAAGAAGGTGGGAAGTCTATATCGTACCGGTGTAACAACGCCACCGGCTCTCCTTTACCTGCACTTTCTCGCCTACTTTCTTCCCTTCCAGCGTGCCCACTACTGACACTCCGATTACCCCCATCATCGCTTCCATTCATACTCGAGCCGGAAGCAGATGGAGACAAGTCTCCATACCTTGGCTCGATCCCCAATTCCTCTTCGAATTCCCTGACTTCCTCGACAAGCCGTTGATTAGCGTACTTGAGCTGTTGGAGTTCGTACTGCCAAGACGTGTCTTTTGTAGGTTCGATTTCCGCAAACACATCTTCTGTGCTTTTTCTTGAGCGAGAGCCCATCTGCGGTTGTTGCGAAGATAAAGGTGAAGCGACGCGAACGTGACAGACGATAGGACCACAGGAATTATTCAGCTCTGCCCAGGAGCCCGACAGTGCATTTGAACTCGAAGAAGAGTCTTGAATCGCCGAAGGTCGAAAGAAAAGCACTCGGACAGATACCTGTCCACCGTCCTTCTTTCCCATTTCGCAATCCACCACTTGAGTTTCATACCGTAAATCGTTTTGAACGCTCAGGAGCGTTTGTTCGAGTGCTTGTTTCTGCAACTGCGATTCGGTGATCGACTGGGGCTGAGATGTCTGAGTGGAAGGAGATGAAGGAACCAAATCGACGATAGGCCTTCCGATGACTTCCCCAGCGCCCCATCCAAGAACATACCGGATCGCACTCCCAACGAAGAGAAAGGTTCCATGTCGGCTCAACAAGCCCCAAAAGTCAGTGTTCTCCGCCGTACCCACCTCCCCCTCTCTGGTAGTAGAAGTCGATGATACAACAGGATCGGCAGTGGCGGGAGATGGCAGCGATGGAGATATGTTCCTTGTAACCAGACCCCAATCGAGCATGGGCATCCTACGCAACCGCCCGCTGAGGATGATAGCTTTCCGACCTTTCCCTGGTTCGATGTGTAGTCTGCCCCTTGATTCGAGCCAGACATATCCGGACCCATTCGCGGACTTGGCTTTCATACGGAAGAGCAAATCGACCACTTTCGCCATGCCACTTGCATTTTGGTTAGAACTGTGTGACCCTGTTGAAGACGAAGTAGGAAGATCGCTGGAAGTCGAGTTCGAGCCTATGATGGACGTAGAGGCGAGTGTTGCAGCTGTGGCTGCTGCATTAGCTGCCGTAGAGGATTCCTTGAGTTCACGCATGAGGGGAACGACATCCGCAGGATGACAGAACTCGCTAACATACTTCCCAACTAATTCTTCCGGTTCGTACCCCAGAACGTTCTTCACGCTTGGCGCCACATACAAGAAGGCACCTTTGAGCGATACGACGTGTACGAAATCTCCGGGAACCATTTGGAGTAGCAAAAGGTGAAGAAGTTTGTTGCCGTCGTATGGATCTGATGGAGTTCGCTCCGAGGTAGAATTAGCCAGAGTAGCCGGTGACAGCGACGTTGTTCCAAGGGCAAGAGGAATAGAAGTCGTAAAGGCCGGATCCGTTAACATGGCTCTCAGCTCCTTGCTCGCCCCACTCATCAAAGCACTATTCGTCCTCCAGTCCCTTGTCGCCAAACCTGCACCCGGATGCCCCTGATTACTATAGTCTAGAATATAGGTCCCATCTCTCAATCGGTTCAAGATCGCATTCGGCTGTTCCGTCAAGTCGACTTGAAACCCGACATGGTAGATGTAGTCGTCAGCTTCTTCTGGCGTGTTGTTCACGCCACCTGGGACGGGAATAATGGTCACAAGGTTGACAAACGCTGCGCCGCCCTTTCGGTAGTTGATGAGACTGGTTTGACATTCCTTGTTGGCGTTGACAGAGTTCCAAAGAAGGCTGACGGCTTCGGGGCTTGTGTCAGTTCTATCATCACCCTTGTTGACTTGCCCATCTGGGTTTTGAAGAAATCGACAGTTGCGACCGAGGACTTCGTCCTCGGTGTACCCAGTGAGACGGTAGAACGTCGGACTCGCGTAGACGACGGGGTTATCGAAACGACGAACGTCGGTGACAATAAAAGCGCAAGACATGTCTACTGGTCCAAGGACGATTTTGGGGTTCGGCCGAGAAGCCACGCGAGCGAGGATACTTAGGAGATCGAAGCCAGAGGTAGAATAGACAGGGAGACCGCGCGGCGAGGGTGTGAGGAGCGCCTGAGTAGGAGCGATGGCGGGAAGGAAGCCATAATCAGAGGCGGACTTGCACGAGGTCTCGTATGTAGAAGCTAGCGGATAAGCTGGGGGCGAGATCTGAGGAGGGAAGCTAGTAGAAGCACTAGCCGATGTCAGGAGGATATCTGGACATGGTGCATACGATGGCAGAACTTACAGAGAAGCCACGGCGGAAGTGGCAGACCATGAAGCAGTGAAGGCGTCTGTAGTTGGGAGCAAGCCGGTTGGAAGAACTTCTGCGCCACCACCTAAGGCGAGGGTAGGCCCAAGCATGAGCTGAGGCATTTGGAAATGCACACTGGTGCTGAAGATGTCCCGAGTGTTTGTGCCATCGCGAGCGCTGCTGCTAAACGAAGCGTTACTGGCAGTATCATCTAGGGCATCAGGAGTGTCCTGGATATAGGAGAAGGGCATGGTTCCTGCGAGTAGTAGGGACAATGAGAAAAAGTGATGATGGAGCTAAGCAGGAATAGCATACTGAATAAACTAGGGGTAAATGATGGTCACTAAGCTATATGCACACCCCACCTCGCGCGAAGACGAGGATATAACAGCGCGGAAAGAGCTGACAAGCGGAGTCACTAGAGTCAGGAAAGCAGCAATAATGCTGTAAGAGGATTACTCACACACTACCGAGGACAGATCTGGGCCACTACAAGCTGGGTATGGCAGAAAATGATCGGATGGGAAACACGAATAATGCTAATCACGCGAAAGGATACGGAAGGAGAATAAAGGAGCGCAGTTGACAGAATGTATTCGAGCAACTATCCAGGATAAGCAAGGTGGACGGGGTGGACGGTGAGGGAGGGCCGGGGTAGCAGCACATAGACTTACGAGAGGAACGGGATTTGGTAAATGAAGCTCTCGGCTTGCCAGCGTGTGTGTACCTGGAGGCGATAACGGCTGTGTGCCCGAACGTTGAATGAACAGAAAACGGACGGTGAGCAGGGAAAGCAGGAGGAGGAAGGGGAGGCCGACGTGGACGACAGCGAGCAGGGAGGGGGACCAACGTGGAGGACAACGTGGAGGAGAGGGCGGGTGGTGCAGCTGCAGTGCAGTGCAGGGGACTCGGAGTCGGCACTGGTGGAGAGCGGAATCAACCTTCTACTATAGGTATTACGACTTCCTATTCAGGACGACTTCCCTTAATGGTCATATTGGTCCATGTCATGCTGTTCTCCGCGATTTTCGCTCGTTTCGATTCGCGCTGTACCGCCAAATACGGCCTACTACGCTATTCCTCTTCTGCTCTTTCCTTCTTGCCACGTGTCTTTTTCTTCAGCTTTGCACTCAGATCTCTTTCCGTGACGCTATCACGTCAATACCCTACCATCACGCTTCTCCGCACTGTTCCTTTCTCTCCATTCCCAAATGCTTGTCCGCCTCACACCGCCTCCTCGTCAATTTTCCAAACTCTGCTGCCATCTGTCAATGCACATGTGCTTCACCTCCGCGTTTATTGGATCGTCGTACATGATGCCGTTAACCCATTCTTCCATCTCATCACGTAGCGTCCTCATCAAACATTCAAATTTCAAAGGCTTCCTTTGGCTTTACAATGCCCTAGTAAGCCTGTCAGGTGAGTATGTCGCTGCTTCTACCGTGAATCAAATTTTGTTTGACCAGTTTCGCACTACAATCGGCAATCGTACGTCGGTATACGTCCGTTCTTTGAACAGCGTCTGTGTACACACCTCCAGATGGGTTTATTGCAAGCAATGTACTACCTTCTAGTGTCGAGTGTTTCTCGTGCGAGGATTGCTCTTCCGGTATCTATGATCAAGCACATGGTACACGTTGGCTATCACTTTGGTACTCAATGGTGCTAGTCGAGCCATAGGCCTCATCACTTCAAAGCAAAGCATCACCATGTCATCCCGTCGTGATGCGGTGGCTCACTTGGTCATCCTCATCGGCTTCATGCCGGAGCTTCTCCTCGGATTTATTCGAAATTAACGCCTCTCGCGCTACGGCGTACGTACGAACTCAAAGCTCAGAACAATCCAAGTTGACGCGGTCTGTGCCAGACAGATATCAGATCATGTCTTTGTCTCGCGGCGGGATGTAGAATTACTCCTCACTCACTTTGCATCATGCTGCAGTGGCGGCGACACGCCCCTGCAGTCCCTTTTCTGCGCAATCATTATTCTCTTTGCTCGAACTGGACTCCACTCTATAGCGAATATCAGAGTCGTAGCTAGAAACCTCTATATATTCTTTTGTGCTACCGTCTTATCGATAGCCTCAGTCTGCTTGCCTCACGCATAGTGACAACACAGACGCGCCGGGTCACACACGTGCCTGTGACAGCCGCCATTAGCGACGTGAGCGTGACATTGTTGCCCCGTTGAGCCTGTCTGCGAAAGTTGGTCCATCGTCGACGACTTGTCCCTCCTTTGCAATAACCTTTTTCAGTTCTTTGGCATCTTGCGTCTAGGACTCTCAAGGCCGCTGGCGAATGTCTTTTAAACTCTCACCGTTACTTGTCTGTTCTTAACCGTGAACACCGGAGAAGGCCTCATTCGACGCGATACCCAACAACTTCATAATAAGCACGTTGCCTGGTACACCCCGTAGGTATTACTTGTTGCAATATAGGGCTAGACGAGAAGAGAATGGATACCTGTTTACTACCTCGTAAGTATTTCCATCTCATTATCCTACTCAGTCCAACTCGTAGTAACCCTCGCGCCAGTACGAATTCTATACACAGTCAACAGCGCACCTCAATACATCCTCGCGCGATCCCATCAACCAGTACATGTTTCCCTTCTGTTCACTCCCACAACCAATGGCACGACTGGCCATGGAGGCGTACAAGTGGTGTTTGGGAAGACGAGCCTAAGGAATTGTTTGGATGCAATATGTCAATCTAGGTACGTCTTCGTTCCACTTTCTTCCCCCTCTCACCTCCGATCAATATTCGTTCTGTATGCAGCCCAGAGCTTGTCCCAACCGCACATCGCGATTTCTCCGTATACGTACTCGACCCTCTCGAGTCCTCTGCACCCTCTTCGTCATTACCCTCTACATCATCATCACCCCAAGGCTTGGCGATTGGGTTCGGTCTCTTGGGTTGGGCGTTACAGGACCCAAGGACTCAAGAAGTCAACGGGATGCTAGTCTTGAACTCCGGTGGAGCGCCAGAGGCATTAGAAGTTATTTTTGCGCTTCGCGAGGTACGATCTCCGTTCTCAAAACATGTCATGTGCTAAGGTTAGTATGGATTAGACTCAACCTATTCCAAGATCTTTTGCCACCCCTAGTTTGCCCACTGTCTCAACAAACGCGCAAACATACGCGCAGCTTGCCACCCAACCCCCAACACGTGCCTCCTCTTTCTCTACACCTGCACCTCCTGGCACTGTCAACCCAGCTTCATTACTTTCTCTGCAATCACGACCTTCCTTTACCCCAGCAGCTCACTCGTCGCAGTCGACAGGACATTGCCCTCTTCCGCCGACAGATGCGCTTCAGACACTTTTAACGGCCCTTTCGAGTGTAGAGAAAACACCAGAGTTGATCGCTGCATTGAATACGATTGACGCGTCGCTCTCGTCTACTTTGTCTGGTTCTGCTTCTTCAGCAGTCCCGACCCCACTTCCTACCTCAGGTGGTTCGACTGGTGTGACAAATGGTGCCCTAATAGAGGCTTTGACGCAATTGTTACTCCCTGGTCTCCAAACCTCGACTTCAAACGTGCTTCCAGCATCTACCTCTGCTGTTGCTAGTTCATCGCGTGTAACTACTATTGTTCCCTCGAAGAGGACGTACTCGCAGCCACATTCGACCCGTACAACTTCGGCATCCCACTCGCATCACATTTCTCATAGTACGAATGCAGACTCTGATGACGAGGTTATTCTTTTGGATAAGGAGAATGTTGATCCCAGTGCGTTCAAACGACGATCGAAAGACAAGGACACCAAAAGGAAAGGCAAAGAGACGGAGGTCCAGAATGTTACTAGCGCTTCTGCTTCTGGTGCAAGTACCAAAAGACGGCCAGCGTTCGCTGCTTCGAGTCCGCCCAGACCTACCTATCAAGCATTATCTCGTTCTGCCACTGCTTCTTCCGTTGCACCAACATCATCTCGGATATCTACGACTTCTGATGCAATAGTCGGAGAGAGCACAAACCCTGTGAGGAGAAAGCGTACTCTCAGTGACTTTATGGCGGAACGTGAACGAGAGCGCGAAGAGAGCCGGAAGAAAGGACCTGCTTCGACGTCCTGCACGCCATCATTATCCAAGTCCTTGGCCAAGAAGGCCAGTCGGTCAAGACTGTACTCGTCCGGTCATCCGCAATCGGATTCTGGTGTATTTTGTGAATCTACGTCCATGTCTCACTCCCAGTCGAGTGTGCGTAGGACGGATAAGGGCAAGGGAAAAGAGGAGAAGACTTTGGCTGTCGCAAAAAGCTCGCCACCTAGATCACGCCGACGTACCTCGGGTAGTTCTCCACCCAATGCACAGGACGAAAGCGTCCAGCAAGAGACACGACTGTGGCCTCAACTTCCGCCCGGTTCGACACCTCCACGTAAACCATTCGTCTTGCCAGCTTGGGCACGAACGGAAACGGCGACTCAACCTAGGTTCGCTGAGGGCTTCAAAGCCAAGTCTGAGGACGAGGGCGAGAAGGCAAAAGTAAAGACAAAGAAGAGAAAACGAATTGGTCATGGTCATGCCACTGCAATTGCACTAAGGGAAGCGTCGAGTCAGGCGGCAGAGGCGTCATCTTCGCAGTCTGGCACTATAACAAATACTCAGACTTTAGGGACGAAAGTGCCAAAGGCTTTGACACCCTCTTCATCTCAACCTATGGTGGCCTTTGCATCAGATGTGGATATCTTTCATATTAGTTCTCCAAAGACCCCAGAACTGGCGACGACGCCGTTATCCCTTTCCCCACGCTCACCTCGTACACCCCGAAACAAGGGGGGTAGCTGGCCGAAAAGACGTCGCACCTCCAGTCATGGCGACGGTCACTCGCCAGAAGGTCTATTCGGGTCGCCACTATTCTCGCCACCCAAGAAACAGTTACATAGCGTAGGCAAGCTGAAGGCACCGTTGTTCAGCCCCTTACAAAGCACCATAAGCTCTCACCGTCGACCTCGACGATCAAGAACTTCGGCGGGGAATGATCCCGAAGACGAAGTTTCTGATACAGATACTTTTGGTGTGGCGTTGCCCGTTGCTAGTAGTGACTTCGAGGGCGATGATACGGACCCTCCAGAGTTACCTCAATACGATAGTGGAGTTGAAGATGAAAAGGAACGTTGGTTACCTCCCTCGTCTCCTTTGCCACCTTCTAGTCCTATTTGTTCTCCGCTGAGCGACGACAACCTCACCGCCATGGAGGAAGCCTTGAACCGTCGCGTGGAAGATGATATTCTGCCTCCTTCGAGTCCAGTATTCTCACCGCAGAGTGACGACGATGACGCTGTGGCGGAAGCAGATGTGACTGCTCGATGGAATGCACTGGACACAACCGCCAAGCAGGATACAGAAACAAGTTCTCAGGAACAAGATCCATTTGCATTCTTGTCCGATTCTGAAGCATTCTCGGATTCATTCTCGGAGGGCAGCATATCCATGGAAGAATATGAAGCCTTCTCTTCTGCATTCCTCTCACGTACCGCGACGCCAGCAGAGGACCCGAATGACCATTTCCTTGGCGACCCTTCTTCGACCTCGTCAACGTCGCTGCTGGAAACGCCTTTACCAGATTTGAATTTTGACGAGTTCTGGTCGTCTATGGCACCATTGCTAGGAGATAGCGTAGTGGCCGTAGCGGGCAACGGCGACAACGGTTTCTCAACCAGTGAGACGTCAGGAACGGATGTTCTTGGAGAACAGCCTCTTGCATTGGATACGGGCAAGCTGGCAGAAGGTATGCAGACGTTGTTGAGCGGATGTGTCTTGTAATCCTAGACACCTTGCAACACTCTTCGTGTGCATAGGTTATGCTATTATGTGATATATGGAATTTCGCATAGTTCATGGAACTTTTCAGGAAGTCCTTTATTTGTGGCATGGGCTCTAAAGCAGTGTAGCAAATAACGATGAGTCGGTAACTTTGTCTGTACAGGGATTTGCTATGAAAGTCAGAGCCTGTCCCTCTCCATTGATTCTCCACAGATCTCACAAACAATATCTGCATTTGCTACTAGATGCAATGGTTAAGTACGAGGCATGATAGGCGACGGACTTATGCTCACCGTTCATTTAAGCTCGGCCAAATGCTTCTTCACGATCTCCAGTAGTTCGTCGACTTTGGTGGCGTTGGTTCCCTTGTGGATGTCAATGAATGCAATGGGCGAGGAATGGTCGCTGGCGTTGATAAAACCCTGAGGGTCAGTCAGCTTGAAGTCGTGTGCAATGTCGAATGCATTCTTGATCCTACATAATGAAGAAAGATTGAGTCAGCAACGAGTTGGTTGCATAACATATTGATCTTACGTCTGTACAGTGGGCTTGTCCTTGATGCTCTCGATGAGCTTCTTGAAGTTTGCCACGCCAGCCGACTTCTGAGCAGACCAGAAGGTCCATTTATCCTTCGTATACTCCTCAGTAAGGACGGATAGTCCCGCTTCCCATCTCTTCACGCTCCTCTCATCAGTCCAGATGAGCCCAACTTTGACCTGAGGATTCCCAACAGGCAACCCCGCAGTCTTCGCTGCATCGATATCGTCCTGAATAGCTTTCCTTTTCTTTTCAACATTCTTTGCCCCCGTTCTGTATATCTTCCAAGCATGTCCATTGAGGAGCCAAACACCAAGTGCTTCGCTCGAAGTACTCAATGCATTAGTCGGATTGAATAAGATAATGCCGGGATTGTCGTCCTTCGGCGGTGGTGCCGTAGGGTTGCACTCGTAGAATCTGGCCTGGTTTGTGAAAGGGTCAAAGTTCGGGTCTTTGTTTGCCTGAGCAGCGAGGAATATTTCATCCGATTGGGATACGTTAGAAGATGACATCGAGTGTTTGGTGCTGGGAGGTCTAGCTACGTGAGTCCTGGTGAACGCGCATGCATTTAAACCATCAGCCTTGGCAGGTGAACTAGAAAGCAAGTCAGCTGAACCGAGGAAGAGAGAAAATACCGTGCATCACGGTATGTTACAGAAAGTCCATCGGACGCCACATTCATACCTTGACATTGATAGCTTGGTCAGTCACTGCAGATTTATACCTAAAAAAGAGTCGTAATAGCGCACATTGTGGATGCTATCCACCGGAGGGTGACAACTCCGGTGGAGTGTCATAAAGAAGCTGCTTCTATGTTATCTAGTCAGCGGACCCCACTTGACATTAGTATAACGTGTAAGGAAAGCAACGCTCTCAACTAATCGTCTAGAGCGACTGAAAGTGATTAAGGCAGGATGCAACCAAGTTGCGAGACGAATAGATGTTGGTCATTTTCTCGAAAATTTCCAAACTTGAAGCTTGAAGCTTTGAGGTCCTTAACGGCGATGCTATAGCGGTCTATCGATCCATGAGTAGATAACAACGCAGGTTTCGAATACGTATAAAACGGCGAGTACATACATACATGAAGGACTGCGCCAATAGCTCACATTAATCTGAAGCAATAGAGTGCGTCGTCACGAGTCCTGAAGGCCTGATACTAAGGAAACGATGTCGATATTAAGTTGTTTGGGAAAGTGTTACCTTGAAGGTACTGATGCTTGAAGGAGAAACACATACTGTGTAAGTAGTAGCAGCAGGAGACCCAACCGTTGAGGATTGATTATCCTAAGAAAAATTGAAGTTGATCCATCACGTCCTCTCAGTACGACAGCGACCGAACAGCCCTATGATGCAATCTTCCAAATACTGACGGCGTATGCTGCCACGGGTGAACTGGGAGGCGCGAACGGTAGCGTTCTGCGTATCATATATAGGAAAATGCCTAATACAGCTATTGCGATGCCTTAAAGCTTTCTATGATCGTTTTCTTCTGTCCCGTGATGTATATGGAGCATTATTAGACAGAGATGAGTAAGTACAGTAATTTTTGCGAGGAACATTGAACTTGTCTAAGCTGAGGCTGTGCCGGTGCGACTGTGAAGCGCCCAAGTGTTTTTTTGGTAACACGGCAAACATGAACGTGTCTGCTTTCTAGGCAGAGTCCATGCAAACAGGACAACATCTTGGCAACATGTCAATGCATCTGTCCGACGACAGATTTAAACTCTGCAGGGTGAGTTGACCAATCAGTGCCCAGAAACATAAGCAACCGTCAAAAGTCTGTCTGGGGGACAGACAATAAAGACATGTTGCCAAGATGTTCGCCACTCTGCATCGCATCTGTACTAACTACGGAAGGTTTATTGGGTGCCGTGTAAGAAGTTCTCTCAAGAAGCAGTATGCCCGTCGGGGGGTTGGGTTCGTTTCGGACCTACCAATCACTTTATGGCAGGAGCGGTCTCCGCAACAAATCTGACTGGATTCAAAAAGACAAAGCCGCTATTGAAATACAAATCTCCTAGTCCTCCTCGTACGATTCTCACAACCCTGTCGCTGCGTACTAATTTCCCTCGTCTTCCTCATGAGCTGTTACACCCATACATCAGTGAGTCTGATAATATCAATGAAAAGCGAACATACCAGAGCGCGGTACAACCTTCAATCTGTCCTCAACTATCTGTAACAACTCCTTCGTATTCTCAGGAACCGCGCCGGTAGAGTAATGGATATCAATGAATTGGATGGGGTCTCCCGTCACCGTTGGGTTGATGAACCCTTGCGGATCGCTGAGCTTGAGCTGAACTGCCGTAGCAAGTCCCGACCTAATACTGTATTTCGGGAGAATTTAGTCGAATGACATACAACACGGGAAATTGTTTTACTTGTTCAATGTAGTTCGGTTAGAAATCTTGTTGATTTCCTGCTTGAATTTCGCTATCTCAGAGGATCCTTGAGCGGTGAAGAAGACCCATGGACTCTTGAATTGCGTAACAACGACAGCAAAGCCTTCCGTGGCCCTGAACGGTGTGTCGTCAGGTGCAATTGAGACCAGTCCATCCTTCACGCTGGGATTATCGACGGGCAGATTGGCCTTGATTGCGGTCTGTAGGTCATTCCTGATCTTCGTCCTCGCTGTTTGATTAGCGTCGTTATTGTAGATCTTCCAGGCTTTGTTTGAACGGAACCAGACACCCAAGGCTTCACGAGACTTCTGCGGAGAGTCAGCCGTAGTGAACCTGACGCCTCGGCCGGCAACTGGAGGTCGCCCCACGGGACCCTCGTCGAAGAGGACCGCGGTACCAGGCTTCGTAGGGTCGAATGCGCTGATGAGAATGTTGCAGAATAATCAGCTCAATGGCTTGTCTTTGAGCAAAGATAAACGTACGTCGGCGCTGCCTGCCTAAACTCGGCCTCAGAACTCATTGTGGAGGGTTAGGTCGATGTTATCGTCGCCGGTGATGTTTGTGGTGAAAGTTTCGGTGCTAAGGGGTTTGGCGTATGCACCGGGGTATTATATACCTGGGAGAAGGCGGGGAGTGCAGTTGCCGAGAACTCTTCTAAACGGATCCGGAGCGTTTGGTGCTGCATGCGCTATGTGCATGGGGTACCTTTGAAAACTGAACGACGGACGCAACGCCCATCAAGCCCATACTTGTGACACCTTTTTACGCGGAAGCGTGTGCATTTTCTCAAAAACAGCAGTGGCGATCCCTTCCATTCATCTGAGCGACAGTGTATATCATCACGAGTCCCCAGTAGTATGTAAATTTCCGGCGTACCTACAACGATCTATCGGTTGAAATGCCTGGAACACGTCGCGGCTCGAGGACGCTGATGCTTGAACCGTAGTAAGGAACCAATTGCATTCGCTGCATGGGACACGCCTTGACGTCATCCCTCGGATCCTACACAGGCCCGAAGTGCGTCGACATTTTGCCTGACATATGAAAGGTCGTGGGTATGGCAGCTGAGGGCACATCCAGTGCGGAGGAACGAACCATGACTTTATTTTCACGATACCGCCGGATACATGGAAAGGGCGTAGACTTCGTTAACATTCCACAGCGAACAATGTAGCTCATGAACGGAACCTTGACTGCGAAATGGGACAGTACAGCATGTCATCGACATGAGCAATGGTTACGCAGTCGCACCAGACCTGCAGGACGCAAACAGTGATATATTTTGAAGCAAAACTAAAGATGTCCTCACTATCTGCCTACCGAAACAATATCTCACACTCGAGCGAATGTGGAAAAACTATCGGAGGGATTGGAATGAAAAGCGCAAGACCAATGAGAGAATGATATATGCCCCATTTCCCCTAACCATCACCCACGGAGTTCGGTGTGACGTAGTGAATAAGGGGCAAGCGAACCGGAGAAAGCACGAAACGAGATCACGCAGATATTATGACATCAGTCATATCATGTGGAAACCAACCTAAGTTGGCTGTAAGAAAATACATGGCGAAGTACAATCAAGCGCGGAGCTGAGCACGCAAGTTGCTCTCGAGGTTGCCCCTTGGGCGGATATACTGTACATAGGCACCATCCCTGTAAATGCATGTGAGAGGGCGATTCAGAATTAAGCAGTGAAACAAAGCGTACTGCAACACCCGCTTCTCCTCCTTGAGCTTGGTGTAGTCCTCACGGTTGACGTTGGTGAAGCCCCACTTGCGAGAGACGATGATCTTCTGGCGACCAGGGAACTTGTAACGAGCGCGACGCAGAGCCTCCTGAACAACAGGAGCGTTCTGGTCCTTGCAACGGATAGAGAGGATAATCTGGCCAATGTTGACACGGGCAACAGTACCATAAGGCTTGCCCCAGGCGCCGCGCATACCAGTTTGGAGACTGTAGTTAATCGCCACTTAGAAACCTCAAGGCAAGTACACCATAAAAAGCGTACCGATCAGCTCCCGCGCAAGACAACATCTTGTTGATACGGATGACGTGGAAAGGGTGAACACGGACCCTCAAGTGGAAAGAGTCCTTGCCGGAGGTCTTGGTGACATATTTGTTCGCACAGATACGAGCTGCTTCCAGAGCTTCACTGGAAAGTTGTTCGTACTCATCGGAGACGAGGTGGCAGCAGTAAGGGAACTCGTCAACGGAGGCGCGCTTGCGGCCCAAATCGAAGATACGGATCTAGAAATCCACGAGCTATCAGCCTTTGCAAACTTTCACCGGGTGACCGTCGATTGTGAGCGAACCTTCGGATCGGGTACACCACGGTTGTATCGGGACTTGGGGTAAGGTTTGTTCTTGCAGTAGCGGTAGCAACGAGCGGGACGGCGACCCATTTCTTCTAATCTGGGAGAGACCAGCAGTCAGCGTCATCCGGAACCCCCAGAGCGCATCCATCAAGAAAACAGCGTAGCACGGAGCGGAAAAGGCCAGGATTCGAGTAACAAGGTGTACGGAGACGTCGACACTCACTGTTGAGGGTAGTTTGAGGGTTGGAGGGGGGGATTTGGCCTCGCTCGTTGGAGCTCGCCTTTTGACTGCCTTGGGAGACCCGCGATGACAAACAACCGTGCTGAGTAACCCTGGCGCCTATGGCCGGCGGGGGGTCCTCTTTCAGACACCTTCCGCAGGCCGCAAATTGGGCGCCTAATTATTGTACTCTACTTTTCGTCTTGTCGGACAACCGCATCGCTCGTTTGAATTCTCGAAAATGTTCGGTCCTACTTCTCAAAAAAATCCTCGTTTAAAATGGCTTGTATGAGAGATACGTTATGATGTCCTGGGCTATTCTGCGCATGCGGTCAAGCTTGTGTAAGTAACAGGCTGGCTGCAAAGCTAGTGTGAACTTTTGTGCGAGTCATTCTCGCATTTCTTCGGGACCTAATGAAAGCAGTGTGTATATGACGAAATTCTCTTATGTGATAGAGTTATGAACTGACTCCCATTGTGGATTTTCTGGTAGTTGACAAAGACGTTTGCGCTTGAACGTCGGACATCAGATGACTAGCCCTCTTTCAAAAAGGTTGTATTTGTTGAAATTACGGCCTTCATTTCTTATGAGGCTGACCGATGCTACTGCTGGTCTACATTTCCGCTATGAATGATGCACGGCATCGCGCAGGAATAACAATGCTTATCTCGCTTGCGCTACTATCTGCTTTACCTACGTTACTCAGCTTCCTTCTCTCATTCGCAATCTTTCATTTCTTTCATTCGCAATACCCACGCATTTCCAATCGCGCCCACACGTGCTCTCATTTCACTGCCGCCACTCCTAGCTAGAGGCTCTCTCCTTCCTGTTCTCACCGAGGAAATAGGCCCGACTCGTCCTTGCGTACTTCATATATCACGTTATTGCTCTCAGTTTAGTTTCGCTCTCGGCCCCATATCCGCCTATGGTCCTAGGTGTGGCTCACATATACGCCAGATCTTGCTCGTTGATTATGCCGACTCCCCGTCGCTCCTTCCAGCTCTTTGCGACGTCCTAGAGGAGAACTCTTGCTGGTAAATTTTCCGGACTTTCGTCATGTATCACCCCGGCGTCCAGCAACCTCCGAGTGTTTACCAGGTTCGTCGATCGTCCAACGATCTGCGATTCCTTTATCGCACGCCGAGCGGGTACTATCCAGCGAGTAAGCCCACTCTTGCCTCCTTGTTATCACGACGCGGCTCGCTCAACCTATTTTTAATCTTTGGTAGCACCTCAGATGTCAATGGCACCGCAATACATGCAACCTGCCCCTGTGCCAGCCATGTCGTACGCCTATGCTCCTCAGCATCATTATCTAAGGCGTCATGCGAATAATTGCTGCGATTCATGCTGTACTTGTTGGTATTCCTGTTGCCCGTACGTGTGATCACGGTCGTGTTCATGATCTCTTATGTTGACGCACTCCTTCAGACGAGATTGTTGCCAGTGTTGTTGCGACTGCTGTTGTTACTGATGCAGCGAAGAAAAATTAGGGATGAATGAGTAACGAGCCGGGATTGTACATCTTATATTCTTACAATCTAATCGAGTCGCTATCTTTTGCTGGACTTTCATGCCAAGTCCAACAATGAAGGAGCATGTATTGAGCGAGTTAATGCCAAGACTGAGCTAGTTAACAACATGATATTACCGCTAGGGTTCCGAAAGGAAGCACGAGAAACAATTCACAAGCGTCGTTGACCTAGTCCCTCGTCAAACTGAAAGCCTCAGTCCCACCAACGAGGATCCGCCACTCGTACCTCATTGAGAACTCATATGTCCGACCCTGAAACGGCGCCAAGGGAATGTTCACACCTATCCTCCGCCATCTGCCATTGATCTGTTGTATCATGAAGACGTTCTCTGGGGGTACAGGTAACCACACGTCCAAATTGATGTCTTCGATTCTGGCACCTTTCCTAATCTGAGGATGGAAGGAGACGACGCCTATGTGGGGTGTACCAAGTGCCAACGAGAGCCGAGCAATGACGGGTGTAGGTTTCTCCTGTTTGAAGAGACAATAGAGTGGAAGAGCGATTGTGAAAGGATTGGGAGGGAAGACGGGGCTGATCTCCTCTGGGATATCAGCTTTGGATCCACTAGGGTCAGACGATATAGTGGGCGTTGGAGTAGTCTGAGTAGTGGCGATAAAGGGTGCACGTTCCATTTCAAACGGAGAAGAGCGGTGGTATGAATGTGCTGGTCAGAGTGTTTCACTTGGTATAGCAATCAATTGGGCAATGATGGTGTGGGAGGTTGGGAGACATACATTCCTGTGAGAGGTCAAAGGGGGCTGAGGTTTCGATCCAGACTGCTGCCATCCACCTACAACGAGTGAAGCAAGTGGCGAAATCTAGGAGCTCGCCGCATTCACAGAAACTACTCAGCCACGGGGGCCAGTGCGGGGTAAAGAGGCGAACCATCACATTAAATGGTATTCCAAGAAAACCCAGAAGTTACGTCCCCGGGACAACACAAACCCATGAAATCATGCCAAACAAGCAATCTAGTCGGCACTCATATACTGAGGCCGGGATGGCCGAAGTTAACATCTGGAGGCATAGCTTCTAACTCTGAGAGATTGTTCCTTGCGCTCTGAGAAGGAAAACGTTCAAGATGAAGCTTTCAAGTTGAATGTTGAACGTACGAACGTTGAATACTCACACTGGAAACCGCAGTCACCGAGAAGGTGCCCGCACAGAATCCCAATGTGACCGAAAGCTCTGCAAGCCTTCCAGATGAGAATATGTTCATGGATCAAGGCTATCCCATTGCGGCTAGCTATAGGGTGCAAACGCGCTGAGATCGAGCTGCGCTGTGAACGTAGAAAAGAGGAAAGAGGCTCAAGGCGCGTGCTACATTCATGGAATATCCACAGAAGTCAAGGTAGTAGTAGTTCTGTTTGCCGACTGGGACGGGACAGCTATAAGTCAATGCACGGACAGCTAGATGCTGTACGTTGTCCGTCAGCGGTCACAGGTTTGGAATGATCGGCCAGGGAATGAAGCTATGAATAGTGTATCCAATCACGACGAGGTGAGTGTAATCTGAGACGGAAGGGAGGAGGATGAAAGGATGGCCGAGAGACGAGCAACTTGGCAAGCGGAGATCTATCGATCGCTTGATAGAGCTTGGCGGGTATAAAGACTTCATCCTCTTCCAATCCTCTTCCCGAGCTTGCTCTTTCATTATTCTTTCCTCAAATTCGCCATCGCAAGTACCGCCGTCGGCCATCATAACGAACTGCCTTCATTTGCACGAGCAGTTCTACAAATTCGACTTCATCAACCGCAGCCACCAATTAAAACTATAAACTACTTCATTCAAAGCAGCTAACAGTCGGCGCTGATACCCATCTCGCCTCCAAACTTTGCCTTCCTCCACGACCCTGGCTACTGCCTAAACCTATTTCTCGGTTCCATATTGCACCCGGTTCCAAACTCGCCAGATTTACTTGACACGTATATACGTTTAAGTACCACTACTTTATACCATGGCTGCTGTCCCTCCCGTCCCTCCTCGTCCTTTTGATTCTTACCAGGATTATCACAATCCATCTATAAGGGAATTGGCGCCGCCTGTCCCTCCTCTTCCACCTGACTTCAGGCCCGAAGCCGAGCATTCCTCTCCTCCGCACTTCGAGGATCCCCTTGTTGCTCCCAGGCCTCAGAAGCTACAACCTGATATACCTGCAAACGTGCGTCTTCTGTCTTTATACGCGCCGCATATAATTCACCTTCTCACACTGTCCTATTGCAGATGGTCCGCTCACTTGACGAACAACTATCGGCGCCCTACTCTCAGCCTCCCGCTCCTCGTCCCCCATCAGATTATTACGCTTCACCTCAGCCGAACCTCATGCCTGGCTTCGCTTTTCCGACGCCTAATAATGCTCCTCCGCGAGGTGTCAGTCCTTTGCCACCGCCACAGGGTTCAGACTGGAGCCCTTGGAACGCAGGTCCAGCACCTCAGCAACCTTATCCTCCATACCCTCAGCAGCCATACCCTTCAGCACCATATCCACCACATCCAGAGGATACAATGACTTCTTCCTTCGGTGCACTTTCACTCGGTCCTCAGCAAAGCTCACCACCACCAATGACTGCATACCCGCCCTACGGTCCACAGTCAGCATCACCTCGTCATGATCCTACAAGCTCGCCTCCCCGCGGAACTGCGCCTCTCCAGCCAAAGCATCACTCTCGTGCGCCCTCAGGTCAAACACCCTACCAAGGCAGTCCATCAGCTTCCGGTGCACCCCTGGCGCCTCCGTCTCTTACAGCACCTCTTCCTACCATTGCCTCATTGACTGCTGCTTTGTCTTCTATTCAACAGCCGAATTTCGACCCAGCTCGCAAAGTCACCTGGGCGCGCGATGTCCTCGCACTCGTCGATCGTGCTCATCAGACGCAGACGAATAGTGCCAATGCGCCTAATGTCAATTCAACTGATGTTCCCGTTGGCCCTGTTCGCATTGGAGATGGTCAACTTCAACGTCTCGTCGATGTTGCCATTCCGATCGTTCTCCAGGTATCTTCACCGCAGCCTATGCCGAGTCCGATGCCGCCTTACGTCGCTGAGGCGATCTATTTACGCGCAGTCTGTGAGGCTTCAGGCGCGTACCCTCAGCACATTCCCCATAATCCTAGAACGGCCTTCAGAGATTTTGAGGCTGCGGCAAAGAACGGGTATCATGCCGCGTGGTTTAAACTCGGAAGAGATTACGAGAACTTTGGAGATATGGGTCACGCCAAAGACTGCTTCGAGCGAGGCGTCAAGTATGGTGTGGAGAGCTGCCTCTATGTGAGTGGCTGGATTTTCACGTTTAACAAACCAAACTCATCGTTGGATTCCTTTGCAGCGTATGGGCATGGCTCATCTTATGGGTCAGCTTGGCCTTCCTTCGTCTCCGGAGATAGCGCTACCTTTGCTCCAACGTGCAGCTACACTCGCTACTGTAGAGGTTCCTCAACCCGCCTACGTCTACGGTCTCTTGTTACTCTCCGAGTTCTCGCATATCTCTCTACCACCTCACCTTTTCCAACCACTCGTTCCGTCTGGGTCGACACCTCAAGCTGAAGCCCGAAAGCACCTTGAACGTGCTGCTTTCCTCAACTTCGCTCCGGCCCAATACAAACTCGGCCACTCCTACGAATATGCTACACCCCCGTTCCCATTCGATGCTCTGTTGAGTGTGCAATATTACTCACTTGCTAGTCAGCAGGGCGAAGTCGAAGCAGACATGGCATTGAGCAAATGGTTCCTATGTGGTGCCGAGGGTGCATTCGAGAAGGACGAAGCCCTTGCTTTCACCTTTGCGGAGAAAGCGGCCAAGAAGGGGTTGCCCAGTGCGGAGTTTGCGATGGGCTACTATGCTGAAGTTGGCGTTGGCGGGCCGAAGGACCTTGCTGCTGCAAGGGACTGGTATACCAGGGTAGGCTCGATCTCGTTCATTCCTTTCGAGATTTACTGATGTGGGTTCGTGTATAGGCTGCAGACCATGGTAATGCTGATGCTAATGATCGTCTTAAAGCGCTTTCGCAGCCAGCACCTCTTTCGCTTTCGAGACAGGAGCATGAGAGTCTCACGGATACTACGCTCGTCAGAAAGCGTACTCAAGCGAAACAACGTTCTGAAGCTCGTGGTTCTGTTGCGAGTGCCGGATCCTCTTTGCCGAACACTGATAAGCGAAAGATCATGGAGAGCGTTCGCAAGAACTCTTTGGTTGGTCCTGTGGCAGTTGGTGTTGGTGTTGTGGGTGCGGCAGGTGGTTATGGTGGTCCCAACCCGCCTCCTAGCCAACCTTCGCGACTGCCTCCCGTCAATGAATCACAGTACTCACCAGCTTTCCCGACTGCTGCTAATTCAACAAGTCTGAAGACCAGACCAAGTCCAGGTCCTGGTTCCCCACCTGTCAATGGTAACCCTCAAGCTGCACAACGACCATTCCATAATGCGCCACGGTACTCCCTCGCCGATCCAGGGTCGAGTCCCAGCGCCTCTCCGCGACCTACTGGGCCTGCTTCGCCTGCAGTGGGACCCTCCAGGTATCCCCAGTCTCAACAGCAACAGCCACCTCAAAGTGGGTTTGCAGAGCCTGCACCTGCGCCACGTCCTTCGAAGGGTCCTCAGACGTTCGCCGAGATGGGTATTGCTAGTACCAAAGCGGAGGATAAGGAGTGCATCATCATGTAAAAAAGCTGTCGATACCCTCGGTTGCGCACATACTCTCATTACTATCATTTCTTGGAACACGTACTCTTATGATATCCACCATAATCTGGACTACCCTATTTAGACGAATGACAATTACTTATTCAGAAGAGACATTTGGGTGTACATATAAATACGATGCGCTATAGACAGCTCATTTGATTGACAAATGCTGACCTCATCTATACAACGACAGGCCAGCCACTGGAGAAATCCAGACGGTTGATACCAAGCTGTGATGCCAAACATGAGAAGGTGCCATTGGTCATGATAGACAAAAGGCTTACGAAACTGCCAGAAGACGTATAGTAATCTGATCAGAGCGTTAGACTTTCTTCATTTAGGACGATATAGGATACGTACGATACACGAGGATGGGCCCATCGTTGTCTGCCAAAAGATCCTGACCACCGGGACCAACGATCTATTCGACAGAGGGAGTTAGACCACAGAACAACAGTTACGTCGAAAGGAAAGCATACGTTGTCATGAGTTCCCAGCACAAGCGTCCCACCGCCCGACGTCAATGCCACGCCTGACTGGTCAACGTACGGTCCAGCCACACTGATAGCCAGTCAATCGACCGGCCAATGCTCAAAACAGTTGAGAACCTACGAAGACGAGCGGCCGACACGTATATTGTATGTACTCGACGTTCCTTGGCAGCAGTTATCCCAGGAGGTGAAGAGATAAAAGAAACTGCCATTCTTGTATATAACAGATGCTTCGATCGCTCCATTGTTCGCACTCCGTTGGGCCAGAGATGTGATGGACGAGCTGGAAGGTTTTCCAGTTGAAGAGCTCGCACTACATGGCATGCGTCGAATGTTAGAATCTTTTGGAATATGCTTTATATTCATCGTACCTCATCCTGCAGGTATACGATCGAATATTAGATCAGAGCAGAGTAAGAATGGAATAACATACAACTTGATGCCCGTCCAGAACGAGCCCAAAGACAAGTACCAGAGGCCGTTCTCTGTGGAATCCGGTGAGGCTAGTATGTCTTGGTAGTATACATTACCTCACCTATGATCAAGCTGACGAGAAAGTGGAATGAAAGCAAGTCTCTTTATATTGACAATTGAAGACGTACTTGGGATCAATAGCCTACGAAAACATTCAATTCTGGTCATGAAGGCTGCCTGAAACGAGCACGTACATTGTAATTGTTGTTGCTAGATGTTGATGTCACCAAACCATCATTAGTCCAACTACCTGGGAGACCAGTAGACGATCTGGCGAAGAAAATCGCCGACTGTGAACATAAAATTATGACGGATCAAGGGGCAACCCAAGTTCTAACACTGACGTTCTGCGAACCAAAACTAGATGCAGCATAGTAAAGCTAGATCGTAAGTGTGGCGGAAGTTAGGCATGCGACAATCTGTATAGAAAAGAGAACAAACATAAAACTGGCCATTCATGTATGTACAATCAGGAGCCCACAATGCGCTGTGGGTGTAGTTAGGTTAGTAAGTGACATCTCACCTACAGACTTCCTTACCCATTTGACGTCCCCGTATATTGATCAGTCCATGGCGCGCCATTGGGCCAGACGACACCGACCCGAGTGAAGGCAATACGGTCTGTCGAGGACCTGATCTCGATACCAACACCGGTAGCTATATCATCGAACATGAAGGGGGCCACTGTTGTTGCTAATGGCAGGCTCGAAGCTTACAGAACACCCAGTATTTCCCCGTGTTGTCCTTACACATCGCTGGAACGTAAGTCGGTAACAGTCAATAATCGAAGAATCGGCCCACTCACTGGGATCATGTACAGCAGTATCTCCTGTGACCTTGCCGGGTCCTACGACAGCTTGACATGCTGACGCGAAGATAAAAATGAGTGCTGAAAACAGTATTATACAACACATTGTATCTGTGCAAAACGCGTTAGTGGTCTACGGACCATGTCGTGTCAGGTCCATTTTATATTACCCCAACATTATTCAAATTGCCAGCGAAAGCTTTGAGCAGGTGCCGTGAATTAACCGTAACATAATGGCCACATGTCATTTTCTGGAAAGGAAAGGCGTCCGCAGAAGTACACATGTTGGTACATCTTCTGGGACAACTGTGAAAGGACGCAGAATTCATTCCTACGAGGCACTGGCGGCCCGGACGGAAAAACCCTCCTTGCTATGGACTGACTATGACGGCGATGGGGACTGACTTGGGTCGCGAGGGCATGACTCTCCTTTCTCACTTCTCTTCACCAAGACGACCTCTTATTCACAATGTCTACGGTCGAGGTAGCTACTGGTGATCAACGCGCGGTCCGCTTTTATCCACCTGCATACGATATTCGGGTCGAAACTGTGTCCATGCCTGTGTCAGCTGCGTTCCAAGTCTTCAATAGTGCCGGGACTCTTTCAGCGTACTAATCTAAGATCAATTCAGTATCGTTGATCCTGATGATGCGGTTATAAAAGTCACCGTGAGGGTTGTTCTCTTGTCCATGGAAGGCATCCAGCTGATCTTCCCGTAGCTTGCAGGTTTATGTGGAAGTGATTTGCATGCTTACCGTGGACATGAGGAGGTAGATGTTGTGTGCGTATCTAACTCCTTCACAGCGAGTACGACTCAACGTAGTTCTGATAGGAGGACATGTGGTCATGAATTCATTGGCGAAGTCGTTGCACTTGGAAGTAGCTTCAATCCAAATGCTTCCGAACGCCCGCTTCTTTACTCAACCTTGAAGATCGGAGACAGAGTTGTTTCTCCCTTCACAGTATCCTGTGGAGAGTGTCAGTATGTATCCTTCTGCTTAGGATTGCCGCGAAATTTACTCTCGCCTTCAGCTTCTGCCGCCTCGGATTCTCTTCGCGCTGCGTCTTCTCTGCCCTATTTGGCACACCTGATCTTCCTGGTGGTCAGGCTCAATTTGTGCGGGTCCCTAAGGCCGGCGGCACGCTTTTCAAGGTTGAGAATATCACATCAGTCCTTCACAGCGGACTTTCCGACAGTTCGCTCTTGCTTCTAGCCGATATTCTTCCCACTGGTGTCTTTGCGGCCCTACAAGCCTTGCAACATCCCAAAATTACGTCGCTGCTATGTGGCAAGCAATACCCGCATCATGGCTTTGTACCTCGCTATGTTCAGCTCGAGACAACGCCCAACCTATCATTCGACGATCGTAATTTCACCTTTGCTGTTGTCGGCCTTGGTCCAGTCGGAATCGTGAGCGTCACATCATGTTGGCCGGAGCAGTCTGACCTGAGCCGTTTTTAGTGCGCTCTAGTGAGCTTGTTGGACATGCTAGGAGACGTACCCGCCATCAATTATCGAGTCGTCGCAATCGATCCGGTCGCTTCAAGGCGGGAGAAAGTGAAGTCAGTACTGGCGGTCCTTACTCCTATTGCCACTCCACCACGAGCTGTGGTGGCCGATATAGAGGAAGGGAAACAACTCGTGAAAGACTGGACTGATGACGTCGGTTGCAACGCAGTGCTTGAGGTATGTTCAGCAACACCAAGTCTGATAGCAACCGCTCAGCTATTCTAGGTTGTGGGTAACAACAGTGCACTATTATTGGCATACGAGATTGTACGACCTTTTGGAGTCATTAGTTCGGTCGGCGTTCACCAGGCACCCCCTGTTCCTTTTACTGGACGGGACGTTTACAAAAAGAACGTGTCATTCGACTTTGGACGTTGTCCTGTCCGAGCAATGCTTCCCATCGCAGCTGCTCTTCTGCTCAAGCGACAGGATGTGTTTGGTGGGGTAGGCGAACCTGCTAGCCTTATTGATAGGATCGCGAGCTTCAACGACGCGGTTGCGATTTATGAGGTCTTTGACAAGGGTGGATGTGGCAAGATTCTCTTCGATCCTTGGAAGAACTAAGTCCTAACGTGTGTTCTAATCATACCTCGTCTTTTCACGTGGCTAATCCTTTTTATGCACAGAAAGGCGGTTAAAATAAGCGTCATAAGTTAGACACCACAAACAACAGCATAATATGTTACCGTATTCTGCGACTGTACTCATAACGATCGATCAATCAAATTCACGAGTTATCTACGTCACGGAGCGTTTACAGCTCCTTTATTCGCAACCACATCCACTGATTGGATCAACTATTCAATTTTGCTCATGAACAGGTGAATAATGTCGGTAATCTACTTTAGGAATGCTGACAATATCGATGTTTCCAGAGGACCCATCGTATTGGTACGTCGTTTTCGAGACACTGTCTTCCAGTATGGCTCAGCGTCGCGTAATATCCACAGACTATTGATGAGGCAGAGGTGCGTATCCTCTACGGCGCACTACGCATTATTGCTGAGAACCAAATTTATAGTACTTGTTGGACCAGCTCGTAATGCCGATCAATTCCTCAGCGGTTTCTGATGAATGCTCATGCTTGTTATAAGCCTGCCCCATCTGCGGACGAAGACCCTATGGTGACAAGGCTTCGTCAGCGATTACTGGAGTTCCTGTCAAACTTGAGAGCTGGCGCAGAAGGTGTTGTTGGTCAGAAATGACCAATTGGATTCGTCATACTTTCTGGGATGCTGGCGTTGACTTTCGACTGAACCGGCATCATGTTAAATTCAACCTTCGCAATTCATTTTCAGTTACTACTGAATGTGGTACCCTAAGAAGATGCAAATGACCCTCTGGATTACTGACGGCGGACATTATCTGATACCCTGAGGATCAGCTGAGCAACGACTTGCGTGTGTGTTGAACCTATTTCCAGAGATACCTATCGCGATATGGATTCTGAGCCGTATGACCATACCTCAGATGACTGCACGCCATCAGAAGTCGAAGTTAGTTCAACGTGGTGAGTTCCGCGTTCGTTGAAGTTTTGAATCCGTCACTCGGTAATCAGGACCTTTCATCACTAACGTTCATCTCGCGCTGTACAAACACGCTTGAGAGCCTGATGCATTCAATTATTTTCTTGTATGTCTTGGTCCTAGTTCCATTCACAGTGTCAATCTGGCCGATTCCACGTCAATTGAGCACTGGCTCTACACCGCTAAAGCTCTCAAAATCCTTCAATGTTGTGGTAAATATGCATTCCACTCCACAAGATCTCTTAGACGCAGTGGCTCGTAGCGAAAGCGGCCTCAAGTCCGACAGCTTCGAGCGACTAGTCGTAGGACGTGGATCCGCGGATTCCACCGCTGTTCATCGAGCGTTATCACTGGATGCTCTAGTGCTTTCTCTCGACTCTGGACGACTGATCCGTTCAGTTGCTGATGAAGCTACGGTGTCAATTGCTTCGAGAAGCGAATCTTACACTTTATCTATACCTGCACGCGGACAAGCTCGTTTAGTGGCAAACTCCACCCTTGGTTTGTTCCGAGGATTAGCGACTTTTGAGCAACTCTGGTATACACTTGATGGGGACAAGTACCTCCTCAATGCGCCCATAGAGATTGCAGATGAACCTGCGTTTGTGAGTGGCCCGGTTTGTGAGTGATGTATCGTAGGTTGACTTATCGTCTCTAGCCTTATAGATCTTTCTCGTTGGATACGGCTCGAAATTTGTACGTACTCAAGATGTTCTAAATAGTAAAGCTGAAAGAATTCTAGCTATCCTGTTGATGATATCTTGCGCACTCTGGATGCAATGTCTTGGGTCAAGGTTAGCTGTTCCCGTTCCATGCTACATGAGATACTTTTTGACCTGGTCGCATAGATGAGCGTACTATATTGGCATGTTGCAGATAGCCAAAGCTTCCCACTTGAAGTTCCAGGTTTTCCTGAGCTCGCCGCCAAAGGTGCATACTCGAAGGAAGAGATGTATTCAGTGAATGACGTAGAGCTCATTATCCAATATGCCAATACTGTATGTTTCATTTTATCCTTCATCTGTTGCAACTGACGATTCGAATAGCGGGGTATCGATGTTGTGATGGAACTTGACACTCCAGGGCATACCACTGCTGTTGGTTTTGCGCATCCTGAACATGTCGCATGCGCTGGTAAGTCGCCTTGGGCAAAGTATGCGAATGAGCCACCTGCAGGCCAGCTTCGCATCGCTTCCAATGCAACAGTCGAATTCGTGAAGCGGGTTTTCCAGTCTGTTCTTACAATGATGACGTCCACAATGATGAGTACGGGCGGCGATGAAGTGAACTTGCCTTGTTGGGAGGAAGACGAAGAGACAATCGATGTACTGAACAAGAGAAACATCGCTATCGGCGAAGCTCTCAATGAATTTGTGGTTGCCATCCAAGGAGTATTGAAGGCCAACAAAATAACTCCATTCATCAAGGGCGGTATGTCGTTACTCTCTTTCGTTACTCTCTTTCTCCACGCCATCAGAAATCACTCATTGTGTTGGACATGGTCGACAGACATGATTCTTACTCATAATGTACCAGTCACAAACGACACGGTTGCTGTGTACGTAGCGCAATCATTCGCTCTCATCCTTCTTTCACAACTTGTTTGTTTAGCGTTTGGCAATCATCAGCCGATGCGGCTGGTATTGCGGAAAGAGGCTTGAGATTCATCCATCAACCTTCCAATTATTTCTACCTGGTGAGTAAGGAGGACGTCAGGGTCAACGGATAAGATGCCTATTCGCGATAGGACTGTGGAGCAGGTGATTGGGTAGGCAACAACATCCTTGGGTACGTCCACGGTCGACGAGGCGTCGGGTCATGTTTACTGGACAAACGCACAGGAACAGCTGGTGTGATCCTTTCAAAACATGGCAAAGGGTAAATAACTCCTCTTTATCTTGGTGTTATTCGTTTAACGTTGGATAAGGCCTATTCGTTTGATCCATATGCGAATTTGACGGAAGCCCAATTTCCGTTAGTACTTGGAGGCATGTATGGTGGCTATCTGCACATACATATGAAGATTCATATATTATCAAAAATAGGACAAATGCCTTTATGGAGTGAACAATCATCGTCGGAAAACTTGGATTCAATAGTCTGGCCTCGACTGGCGGTGGCTGCAGAGGTCTTTTGGACTGGAGGAACATTACCTGACGGCACCTCAAGACTCGGTAAGCTTATACGTATGAAGTCCTTGAACAAGTGCAAGAGATTGATGGGAATGATACAGCGAATAACGTTACGGGTGGAAGGGCTGCTTTTAGTAGGTTGAATGAGCTGCGATACAGGCTTGTTGACAGAGGAGTGAAGGCGATTGCCTTGCAGCCAAAATGGTGCGTTTTACGGCCTGGGGAGTGTGATGTGGATGCGTAGACAGCGTGTAATAAATAACTGAATGGTACTGAATAGTAGCGTTGACTGACGTTGAATAGTATCGACGACTGTATCGTTGAATAGTATCGGATGTGAGTGGTGTAGCGCTGAGCGTGGGCGTTTGGATGGTTTTGAGAAATACCGTGGATGGCAAGAGCGTGGATAGCAACTGGCCAGATAGCAGCACCGACTGCGAGGAGATCGTCTGGGAAGGTCCTCTAGATCTGCACGCTCTGCATGCCCTGTATCGTGTACCCAGCTCGAGCCGCGTCGTTCAGCCCAGTCGGCGTATCCATCTGCACTTCCTGGGTCCTATCGGTTTCTGCCAACACCTGTTTTCCCAGTCTTGGCTCGCTGTCTAATTCTCAATTTACGTATCTAACGAGCTTTTAGACTATCGCCTGATACCCTTTCTGCAACTCTTGAACCATCTCATCGCTCCTTATACCTGTGTTTTCTTCTGTGCTCTCGTAGCTCTCTATCGGATTCCTTTGTCCCTACTCTCATCCAACAAACCACATTACTTTAGGCCAACTTGCTCTATTATTCTCTTTTATCTCTCCCCACTCCAATGTCCTCCCCCCCTACTCCACCTGCTCTGCTCGAAGCAACCCGGCTCTCGACCGCTGCATGGCAGAGTGATCTTCAGTCCCTCTTTAATGATGCCAAGGACCGATTCCCAGATGTCGTCTGGGAGTTGCTGAATGAGGATACCAATCGTTCTCAGGAACCTGATGAAGTATGGGGTCACAAAGGTATGTTACCTCTCATTCAGATTCTATAGCAATGAACTTACGGTTTCGCATTCTGTAGCAATCGTATATGCTCGTGCGCCACCTAGTTTCCAAGCTCGCTACTTCTCCTTCCGCCCACCTCCGGCCACGTCCCCTGTACCATATTCTTCCTCACCAACCGGTACCCTTCCTGCTCAATCCGCTCTTTCATTGACCCTTGGCGTGGACTTCGGTGCGATTTCACGATCACCGTCTCCCTTCCGAGCCTCTTCTCCTTCTCCATCTACCAACACCGGTGCTCTTCTCCGTCTCCCCACATCTATCAATCCAGCACTCTTTTCCAATGAGCTCGAGTACCTCTACACCGGTAAGGGCTTCGGAGAAGCCTTCGAGTTCCTCTTTGACACTTCCGAAAGCCGTGAGGAAGGCGATGCGGAGGAAGCCAGAATCGACAAGTTGCGAAAGGACCTCGTTTTCATGTGGCGATCGCGTTTGTATTCAGATGTCAAGATCGCCCTCACAGGCACTTTCTCTTCGTCAAATCATGACACTACGACCGCTATTTTTTCCTCTCATCGTTTTATGTTGGTCTCCCGTTCACCGTACTTTCGCGCTCAACTACTGCAATGGGGCACATCGCAGAAACCCGGAGAACAGCTCACTTTGAACCTACCTTCTCCACCATTTACCCCGGCATCTCTCCATTTTACCCTCGGATTCCTCTATACCGGTACTCTGATTTTCTCCCATCGAACGTTCGACCTCGAGACTGCCTTCCACATAATGCGTTCCGCAACCTATCTGGATATGGATACCCTTTACGATGAAATTCAAGCACGTATTGTTCAAGAGATGATGCATGGCCTATTCCACGCTTTCCTCGAATTCAATGAGTACGAGAATATCACTGGCGGAAAATGGGGTACTGGTGGTTGTAAATGTCGTCAATGCGCGCGTCGCGCTCCTCGTATACTGGAGTTCGCGCTATCGGATGATGTCAAGAACGCCAATCTGGAACGGGGCGCTCGTCGTGCACTCGTCGGACTCTTCGGCGAAGGATGGTGTACACCCGAATTCGCGCATCTACCTCAGAAGCTTCGGGATGGGCTTCTCAAGGGTCTTGCCAAACGAACAACACCCCTCAATATATTCCCTTTGCTTTTCGCTTCTCACACGGCGCTCAAGAAACTTGAAAACGTCGTTGAGCCATGGGCCGATATTTCGAAGGAGATGGTCTTGACGGCACGCAAGACTATTGATGATGTTCTAGCGACTCAAGCGGCCGAATGCTTCGAGCAGGTCGAATGGCTGGAAATTATGGAGGGTGATGGTTCACGTTTTGAGGATGGGGAGCATGTCGAATGGACTATGGAATCGTTAAGGCGAGGTATGAATGAAAAGAATGGTGCTGGTCTTTATCAGGTATGCCTGCTTTTGTCACTTTCCGGAGGGGAACATTCGGCTCATCACACGATAGGTCCTCGTTGACGCGATCCTTGTACGATCGAATCCTTCTGACCCCGAGCAGCCGCTTTTGTCATCGACATCTCATGTCCGTGTACAAGTTGAACAGGCTCGTATGGACGTCGTGCGCTGGCTGCGTAGACGATGGATCAATATTCGTCAAGAAGGTGGATTCGAAGGACTACATGGCTGGGCACTGAAGGAACTCGCTCAAGGTAATTACTTATACTCTCGTATAATAACTTCCGAGTTTTCACACCCCACATGGATAGAAATGGAACTGAACGAAGAGGACTTGTTCGCGCCGTCTACACCCAAGGCAATGCCCACTAGAGGCTCTCCGCGCACACCGAAAGCGGATGATAATGATACCGCTAGCATGCACTTGCGTACCAGCGTGTTGAACCGTAATGTTACCAGGTCGCCGGGAGAAGCGATCACATCCTCGTCTGCGTCAATCCGATCTGTCGCCCGCAGTACTCATTCGACGGTTTCCCGTGCGAGCACTGCTACATCCTCAAGTAGACTTCTCGTCCCGCCTGGCCCTCGGCCTGATTCGAAGCTTACACCCAAGGATAGCAGACCCTCTTCTCCCCGATCTTCACTATTCTCAGTCGATGGTAGACCGCTCAAAAAGCTCCCTTCAACGTCCAGCGTTGTTAGTAGCCGTCGTTCAGCAGCGACTACCTCCGTCACCCCAAGTGAACAAAGTACTCCGAGGCCAAAGTCTAGCGCTGCATCTGTTCGGTCCACCCGCTCGACTGCATCAACTCTTAGACGTCCGGTGCCCGGATCGTCCACTTTACGGCCACAATCTAGCTCTTCACGGCCTTCTTCCACCCTCTCTACAACGAGCGACGGCTCTACTATCTTCGAAAGTGCCAAGTCCGACATCCCCCCTAGCTCTGCGCCGCGAACACGTCGGGTCTCTACAGCGTCGAGTGTTTCAACAGTCAGCACTAGAACCACAGGGACTCCATCTCCCAAGACCACGCCTTCACGTCCAGCATCCAGCGCATCTAAGGTTTCACCCTCGCCAAGAACGAAACGCCCTGCGGTACCGCCCATAGACCACAACAAGCTAACCCCAATGGCGAAACGGACGCCGTCTAACATTTCCATGCGCTCGACAATGTCGACTACGTCAACTACATCAAGACCGGGCTCCTCGCGTAAGACAACGACAAGCTTGCGTCCTTCTCCTCAGGTGTCTCGAACTGCGAGTGGACCGTCTGGTAAGATGCCGTCTACCGTTCTTAAGGACAAGAACACCTTCTCGACGACCAAGTCACACGAGAAACAGGATAGTGCGTCCACCATCAAGGGCTCTCTCAAACGCAAATCGTCATCGGATACCATAACAGAATCCACAACTGGTCCGTCATCGTCGGAGACTTTGCCTCGAGGTGCGACACTGGACATTGGCATTCCTTGTATCATCTCTTCCAAGCGAGCTCGTTTCCGTGCATATGCTCGTTACATCGGCGAAGTCGAGGGCGAAGCTGGCCCCTGGGTAGGTGTTGAGGTTCCTGTCAATGACAGCTTCCCGGACGACAAGATGGATGATAGGCAATGGAATGATGGTTCGTGGGGAGGTATTCGATATTTCGATATCGGGACATTGTCAGAGTGGGAATATGGGGATGAGCGTATCCGAAGACGACGAGTTGATTGGTCTACGGGATCTCAGACGTTGAAGCGGGAAGGAGATCAACTTAATGTTGAGAGGGCCAAGCGCATTCGAAGTGCTTCCCCAGCGATATCTGATATGTCTGTGTCAGAGTCTCGAGGACTGTTCGTCCGTCCACAGCAGGTACTCTACGTAGTTGACGCGGTAGCTTAAGGTTGTGTCAGTGTGTTTGTGGATGGATAACAATGGTATTCATTCATGATCACTTTCTGTGCACTGCTTGAGATGTTGTCTAGCCCTCTTACGGGGGGACTTATACCTATAAGTCCGCAGAAGCTTCTGCCGAAGCTTCTGCCAGCTGCTGCAGCAGCAGGTCACGTAACTAGAGAAGCTGCAGAAGCCAGTCATGTGACTGCAGCAGCAGGTCATGTGACTGGAGAAGCTACAGAAGCCGATCATGTGACTGTAGAAGCTGCAGAAGCCAGTCACATGTCACTGGAGCAGCAGGTCACGTGACTGGAGAAGTCATGTGACTATAGAAGCTGACAAAGCGGCCATATTATGTCAGCATTTCCTTTTTGGGACATATATGAAAGTCGTAGTCTCGCGCTGTGGCTATCCATATATCGTCTCAGAGTTATCGCGCGATAAGTGGTTAAGGCTATAAATGCAAAATACAAAAAAAAATGCGGCACAGTGAAAAAAATTATGACCGATAGAAAATATGGACATTGCACCAATATGCAATTTTTATATACCGTCGGAAAGCTGCAGATAAGGAGAGTTCAGATCTGCCTTCGGAATCTTTTTCTCATGCCTTATTCAATTTCTATTTTCGGCCAGGCGAATCATCGAGCAGATCTGCAGATCTTCACACAAGTGTCCAAGCTGGGATGGCTTCACTTTGGATGAGTCATATAAGTCTAGGCCTGTACCTATGACATCATCTATAATGTCACTCTCAAGAATCATAGGTCTAGATTCAAGCTCTAGGAGCCTAGACTGCTGGCCAGGCCATCTAGGATGTCACTAGAGTGGCCTTTTGTTTTAGAGCTTTGGCCTAGGTTATATCTATGATGTCATCTATTCCAGCCTTGGCCTAGACTCTTTGGCCTTGCACTGTCACACCTCAGCCTATATAAGAGGCCCCAGTTTCCCACCAAGTCCTTCTTCACTCTTTCTCCCCCCCATCATTTGTCTGTCACTCTCTATCTTTGCACTTTTGACTCCTGTTACAATCTCTGCTGCTACTTCTATTGATTAGGCTATTTTGCAGGTAGGTTTGATAATCTATTTGCCACTTTGAAACTATCTATAACTTGATCTTTTTCCTCTTTTGTAGTCAAAACTCTTGCTCTACCTCATCCTCTGTAGCACAACTCTTGTTGTTGCACACTGTTGGCTGCTTTTTCCAGGCTACTTTGCTTCAAAGGTATGTTGTGTTATATCTCTTTGAGTTTTCAGCCATATCTGACTTATCTTTGCATAGCTTGTAGCTTGTTACTTAGCTTAGACTGACTATTAGATAGTAGTTACTTGCTTGCTGTTCCCTCTCTTTGACATTCTGTGGGACTTGGCTGCCGGTCACCGGGGCTAAAGCTTCGCACCAGTGCAATATCGCAGTAACTCCGTTGAGCGCAGGGCGTTTTCCTGAAAAGAATTGTTCATTGGTTGGAGCAGTATTGTTTTTCAGGTGTCAGTGAGCGACTCTTCTGAGAGGGTTGTGTATTGACCTCTGGAAGAGACTGACTTGGACCATCACCTTGGACTTGCCTTTACTTGGTTTTTTTTTCTTGGGTTTTTAGATTCCCTTGGATTTCTGGCCCTTTCCTGGTTCCTTTGGCTTCAAGATTCTCTCTTTTCTTTCACCAACACCATCTAATTATCCAACTTTCATCTCTCTGCTTTATCAGTTTCTCTTCACTATGTCACCAAAATCAACAAAAACATCTTTTTCCTGCACTTCTTGCAACTCAGCCACTTTTTTAACCAAAGCTCAGTTGGACACTCATAGAAAAAACTGTGTCAAAACTGGAACTCTTAACTTGCCTAGTGGAGTTATTGTCATCTCCAAAGATAAAGATGACAAGTTTTTCTGCCAATGTGACAGTGGCAAATGTGATCCCAATGGCTATAGCAATATCTATAACCTGCGCAAACACTTGTCCAAATACAAAGGAACTTGGAAAATTGAAGTAAGTCACTGTTTTTTCCTAGAAATATTTTTCAAAGAGCTCACAAATTTTCAATCAGACTTCTGGCTCTGGTGTTGGTTCCCCTCCTGCCCTTCAGGACTCTGGTTCCAATATCAACTCAAGTCTTCAAGAGGTAAGCTTGTACTCTGCACTTTTGATTTATATTTTTAACTTACAATCTTGCATCTCAAACTTCCAATCCTGTTTCTCTCAGGCCCCAGGTTTCAAGTCCCAGAGTGTCCTCTCCCCCACTTTCCTTTCCACCATCTCCAACTCTCCCAACTTCTCCATCTTCCTCTGCTGCTCCCATAATATTCAGGGCCCAGTTCTTAGACTATGAAGATCCACCTCTGCCTCAGCCTGAACCTGCCTTGCCAACTGTAAGTTTGATCTGTTGAACTTCAACTCTTGACTCTGTCACTGACCATGCACTCTTAGGAATTATACCAGGATGCATACTTGGCCAGCCTGCACTTGGCTGTTAATACCAGACTTCCAGCTCTTTGCTGTGAAGTTTGTCAAGTTGCTCTCATTCCTGATCAGGCTGCCAGACACTGCTCTGAGTCAAACACCACTGCTCATTCCAGACTCAATGTAGATATGGCCAAGTTGCAGGCCAGTTTGGCTTCATTCAACTTCTCCATGCATTCCCTTCCTGCTATACCCACCATCTCTGTGCCTACCA
>OZ037955.1:0-112912 GCA_964035595.1 Somion occarium
ATCTTTAATATAAATTAAAATTAAATTTAATGTTAAATAAAAATATTAATAATTTAGTTTTACTTTGGTGGTATTTATATTTTTATATTTTTAACACAAAATGACAATTCAAAATATCAATAGAAATTTTTTTCAAAAACATCCTTTTCATTTAGTTAGTCCTTCTCCTTGGCCTTTTTTTGTTAGTTTCTCTTTATTAGTTATGGCTATTGGTGCAGTAATGTATATGCATGGTTATGCTAATGGTGGTTATTTACTAAATTTAGGTACTTCAATAACATGTGCAGGTATGGCCTTATGGTTTAGAGATATTATAACAGAAGGAACATTTTTAGGAGATCACACAAAACAAGTACAAAACGGTTTAATTATAGGTGTAATACTATTTATAGTTAGTGAAGTTTTTGCTTTCTTAGGTGTATTCTGGGCATTCTTCCATTCTAGTTTATCTCCAGCTATAGAAATAGGTGGTTGCTGGCCTCCACAAGGTATAACTCCATTAGATCCTTTTGCTATACCTTTACTTAATACTATTTTACTATTATCTAGTGGGGCATTTATTACATATGCACATCATGCTCTACTTGAAGGAAATAGACACAATGCTATTTTAGGTACTTTAATAACTATTGTTTTAGCTATAATTTTCACAACTTTACAATATTATGAATATACCCAAGCAGCTTTTTCAATCTCAGATTCTGTATATGGAACAACATTCTATGCTTCAACAGGTTTACATGGATTAACAGTAGTCTCTACCAAACTTTTTACTCACTCAGACGCTTTTAAAGCTAAGAAAATTCATAATACTAGTACTTTTAATAAGGTTTACAATCAAACTTATTCAGGTAGTAAAGATAAACTTTTTATTAATAGAGGGAAAGATCAATTTTATTTAGAAAGACCTTTTTTGGAATGGTTAGCTGGATTTACGGACTCTGATGGTAATTTCAATCTTAGTTTACGAAATTATAAGGATAACAAGTATAACAGTGTAGTTCTTACTTACCAAATAGGTCTCCATATTGATGATTTAAATGTATTAAAATATATACAAAAAAAATTACGATGTGGACATATTTCTATTTCAGGAAATAGATGCAATTATTTTGTCAATGATAGTATTTCTTTAATACAAGTAATATTACCTATTTTTAATTTTGTTCTATTAAATAGTTCTAAATACTTTAAATTTTTAATATTTGATAAAGCTGTTAATTTAATTAAAAATAAAAAACATCTATCTATTGAAGGTAAATTAGAAATGATAAAATATTTTCATGAAATGAAAAAAGAAACAGTATCTCCTGTTAATAGGATTTCTATCAGTAATAATTGGTTAGGTGGTTTTGTTGACGGAGATGGCTGCTTTAGTTGTAGTAGTTCAGGACCAATATTTAGATTAGAAAATCACATTAAAGAACTTGAATTATTTAAAAAAATTAAAGAATATTTGAATTCAGTAAATCTAAGTATAAGTAAACCACGTAGTAATAGAATTAATTCTAATTCTACTTGTGTTCTAGAAATTAATAATATACATATTTTACATAATGTAATAATACCAATTTTTAGTGTAAAATGTGAAGGATTTCAAATATTACAAAGTAAGAAGTTAAAAGACTTTAATGATTGGTTTATAGTGGTTAAGATTTATTACAATGGTTATCACATATTAGCTGAAGGGATTTCATTAATTAATGATATTAAATCCAATTGGAATAATTTTAGACTCTCTACTAATAAAATTAAATCTAATATCGATCCGTTTGAATTAGAAAATAAATTAAATTATCTTTTTTCTTTACCTGCTCCATATGAAATTAAAAATGGAGTTAGACTTTTAAGAGGTACTAATAATTTTGTTTCTGAAAAATTACCTATTTTATGTTTAGATCAAACCAATAATAAATTAAATTTTTCTAGTATTACTGAATGTAGTAAAGCTTTGAAAATAGATAGATCTACAATAAAGAAATATTTAATAACGGGGGAATTTTATAAAAGTTATAAATTTATTCCTAATTATTAAGTATTATATTTTATTTTTTTTTTTAATAGATTTAATCCAGAAGTCTGATATTGCTCTTAGCAGTTTAAAAAGTTTGACAGAAAATAGGGAAAATTGCATAGAATTCCTTTTTAAATTTAAGGAAAATATGCAGCCTAACTTATATTTAACATAATTAAAATTTATTTTATAATATCTGAAGGTTCAACGACTAGTAGGTTAGTATTATATTTACAATTAAAAAATCCTACCAAGAAACCCCTAGATTATTAAATATTACCTCTACATGCTAATCTTATAAGGGATCCAGGCAGCGCTTAAATCTTGCTCATATTTTTGTTGAAACTAACTTTTTTAAAAATAAGGTAAAGTAGCTTAAGGATTAGTAGTTAAGTTTATTTAATAATTATGATATAGTCTGAACAATAGTGTAAACTATTGAAATAAGGATAAATAGCCTTATGGTAACAAAACTCGTACATGTTATAATCGGAACTATATTTATCTTAGTTGGTTGGTTCCGTATTGTTAACTATAATCTTACAAACAGCCATCATCTTGGTTATGAATTTTCAATCCTTTATTGGCAAACAATCTCACGAATTGCCGTATTATAACGTAAGTTCTAATATTATTACTTTACTAAATTCTGAATAACCTTAAAGCCTTAGATACTTCATAAAAAGTAAAAAGTCTAATGGATATTATTAATTATATATAAATTAAGTAGGTGATCAGAAAGCTCATATTAATTTAGCTTCAGAGACTTTACGTAAAGTTCTTTATTTATTTCTTTTTATTTTTCTCCTTTGTGTCTTTGGCCTTATTATATGCCCACACTTAAGGGAGGTACCTGGACAAAACAATGAGGAATCAAATAAACAGATTTTTTAAAGATGAAGAAAAAGTCCATACTCTTATTAAAGTAAGAGATATTTAATATTTATTTAAAAGTTAAATCTAATTTTATATTTTATTTATTTAAATTTAATTATAGCATTGCATAATAATAGTGAAATCTTATTATGTTCTATTTCCTTGTTTATTAGGTTTAATTCAACAAATCACCCTAGTTCAGGTGAAAGTTTAGGTCCTGACAATATAACTTCATTATAAAGTTAATTTAACTAAGCTATGCTAGGCTTAATATTAGGTGAGGGAACATTAGTTAAAAAATATAAAGGTAGGGGAACCTATTTTAAATACGCTCAAGGTGAAGTTCATTATAATTATTTATTACATGTTTTTAATTTGTTTTCTAAAGCAGGTTTATGTAATATGATTGAACCTGGTAAAGGTTATTCTTTCAACTCAAGAACAGGTTTAATTTATTGTTATTATTCTTTTTTTTAACTAAATATTGAGTTGAATTTAATTATCTTTATTCTTTGCCTGGGGGTTGCCCCACCCTGCTCTACTTAACTATGTTGATATGGATGTGACGGGGTGGGGGCAGTTTTATCTAAAGTTAGATTTGACTTCAAATAATATTAAAATTATCCCTACTAATATATTCTATTTACTTACTCCAATAGGTTTAGCTTTTTGGTTAATGAATGCTCAAAATAAGACAGGTAAAGCTATCCATCTTAACACTAACGCTTTTTCTTACTAAAATCTTAATTTATTGTTGGAAGTTTTAAAAGTGAAATTTAGGTTAAATTGTAGTATACACTCTAGAAATAGAATTTATATTTGGGCTAATTCAATCGAATCCCTTGTTAAAACTTTTAAAACTTCATATTGAAAATACAATGAAATATAAAATTGAATTTTAATTAATCATTTTTATAAATTATAAAATATAAATAGATTTCGTTGATGTTGTTTGGTTGTTCCTTTTTATTGCAGTATATTACTGGGGAGGTAGAAGTGTTTAATATTATTATTGTATCTTTATATTATATCGTTTTTAGATATTTATATTTTATAAGTAATTTTTATTAAAATTGGACTTTTGCCAGATGCAATTAAGGCTTATAATAGTATGAATCGTACTTTAGCTTTATTTCGTAATGCTTACAAAAGAAAAAAACGTGTAATACGTTCACGTTCAAGATATTCACGATCATACGGTACAGAACCCGGAAATTCAAATCCGAATCTTAAAAGAAAAAGAGATGAAGATGAAGAAGAAAAAGAACCATCTGGAAGCTCAATTCCTGAATCTAAAAAACAAAAAATTGATAATAATGTAGAAATAAGTAATACTCAAACTACAAATAATGTAAATAATGTATCTACACCTCAAAAAAAAAAACAGAAATAAGTGAAAATACTACTAATGATATAAATAAAGGTGAAATTACTTATACATTTGATGGAAAATCTTACAAAAAAGATATAGAAATTGAAATTGTAGAAAGTATACGTGAAAAATTAGTAAAGACAAAACAAGAATAAAAATTAAAAACAAAAATTGGAATGTCGGAAACTGAAATGAATATAATGAATAAAGATGGATCTAATCTACAATTTACAGTAGAAGAATTAGAATTTTTAAAGGATAAAGTAAGCCAATATAGATATTATGAGGAAGAAACAATATCTTCAGCTATATTTAGATTAATGAAATTTGGCAAAAAAAACTTCACCTAATATAGATATAGATAAAGAAACTTGGAAATATTTAAATGGTCGTCAAGAAGATATCCCTAATACTTCTCTGAAAAAAAGAATTGGATGGAATCTTAAAAAAGGTATGTTTCAGTTCCTGTACACATACCTAGATAATATTGATGAAAACACAAGTCAAATTGATCTTGACTCAGTACCTTTTAATAAAGAAAAACAAAGTCGTATAATAGATTGGATTAACCGTTATAGATCAAAAACATCAAAAAATAATAATAATAACGATAATAATAATGATAATGATAATGATAATAATTCCGGAGACTCTGGTGGTGGAGATTAATCTTTTATTTAATTTTTTTTTCTTTTTTAACCCCTTTTTAATTTTACTACTTATATCAAGATTTTTATCTAATTAATTATTTTTGTAATAGTAAAATGTTATAAGAAAAAAAAAATATATTTCTTTTTATTTTTTTTTACAAATATTATAATAAATTTAACTTTATTATTTTAATTTGGTATTTTTTAGCCTTTATTAAAGGTTCCCAAAGGATAAATACAAATACTTAAACTATGAATCTGTCATTATTATTATTTTTAATTGGTATTTTAGGTTTTATATTAAATAGAAAAAATATAATCCTAATGATTATAGCTATAGAAATAATGCTACTTGCTGTAACTTTATTAGTTTTAATAAGTTCATTTAGTTTCGATGATGGAATAGGACAAACATTTAGCATATTTATTATTTCAATAGCAGGTGCAGAATCCGTTATAGGCTTAAGTATTCTTGTAGCTTTTTATAGATCTTCGATTATAAATTTAATTGTGGCATTTTGGTTTGGTAATAATAACTATAATAATGAATCAGCAGGTCACATACAAACAAAATATTTGTTTCCTATTTATATTAAATTTTATAAATTATACATTAAAGCTAAATCTATGAACCGTTTTAGATCTATTGTATTACCTTATTTTTCTGACTCATTTTTATATAAATTGTATGCTAAACCTAAATAAACTTTTGTTTTTTTTTATAAGCATAAGTGTAGCCAAGGATGAAATTATAACTCTTGGTCCTAATTCGATAGAATTATGCATATTACTATTTGCTAGAACATCCTAAAGACTTAATTACCTTTTAATTTAACAAGGGAGGTGGAGCACCAGCAGCCAGACTCTTAAGAAGCGAGTGAGAGGTAAAAATATTAAGTATGTTACAATGGATAACTAGCAGGTAATTTATACCTCAGAGATTATACGTATTATATATAATATATGTATATATATTATTAAAGATATAGTCCTAACTGTTTTGAAAATGACAATTAAATTAGTAAGAGGAAACATTTCACTAAGAACATAATGTATATTTCAATATTAACTTTACCTTTATTAGGGTCTCTTGTTTCAGGTTTACTTGGACGAAAAATAGGTGTAACAGGTGCACATATAATAACTTGTACTTGCTTAATTTCAGCTTCTATTTTAGCTACAGTAGCTTTTTATGAAGTAGGAATTTGTGGATCACCAGCTTCTATTTACTTAGTAAATTGGGTAGATTCAGAGTTAATGTCTATATCTTGGGAATTTTTATTTGATCAATTAACTGTTTCAATGTTTATTCCTGTTCTTTACATTTCTTCTTTAATTCACATATTTTCTACTAATTATATGTCTGAAGATCCTGCTAAATGTTCTGGGAAAACATTTAATGGGTGTAAACTATCAAACTCCGGGGACGCCCTAAAGCTTATGGTACCAAGCTATAGTCGAAAGGCTATAAGTGGATGGACTAATTACCCATGTACGGTAATAAGCCATAAGATAGATGAAAAGAAAATGGGTTATCGCGGATCTAAGTCAGATTTCTTAATGAAGTCTGTAAAAGAGCAACGAGTAGACGGTAGTTGGTGCATTAACCCTAAATTAATGCATTTAAGGTGTACTCTAATGGGTTTTGAAAGAAACTATCCAGTCAAAATCCCTTCTAACCAATTAAATATCCGAAAATTTTCTACCTCTAATTTTCCATCTCCTATAAACCCTTGGTTTTGGACTGGTCTTATAGATGCTGAAGGCTCCTTTAATGTTATAATAAGTAAGAGTAAAACCCATAAATCTGGTTGGCGAATTGACCCTAGATTTCAAATGGGTCTGCATAAACGTGATCTCTCTTTATTATTACAATTACAACAATTTTTGGGCGGTATTGGTTCAATATATTCGTATCCAACTCGAGACCTGGTAAATTATATAGTTTATACTAAGAAAGATTTAACAAACCTAATTATTCATTTAGAAAAATACCCATTATTAACTAAAAAAGCAGCAGATTTTATACTGTTTAAAAAAATAGTTGAATTAATTAACAAAAAAGTTCATCTTTCTATTGAAGGGTTAAACTCAATAATTAATATTAAAGGATCAATGAATTTAGGTTTATCAGATTTCTTAAAACATGAATTTAATAATTTTTCTCCGGTTGACAGACCTAGAATCAATACTGAAAACATTCCTGATCCTAATTGGATTTCTGGATTTGTAACAGGTGAAGGAAATTTTGATGTTAAAATTAGCAACCAGTCAACAAATAAAATTGGATCTCGAGTACAATTAAGATTTAGAATAAGCCAGCACGAAAGAGATAAAAATTTATTAGAATGTTTAATTAAATATTTAGGTTCAGGAAAATTATATAATTATTCTGGAGAAAAATCTGCAGTTGTTTTAACAGTATTTAGATTTTCAGAGATAACTAATATAATCATTCCTTTTTTTGAAAAAAATCCTTTACTTGGTGTAAAAAAATTTGATTTTCTTGATTGGTGTAAAGTAGCTAAATTAATAAATGAGGGTTCCCATCTTACACTTGAAGGACTCAGTTTAATAAAAGAAATAAAAACTAAGATGAACAGAGGTAGAGATATTACTGGTATTTAATTGTATGATAAATTTGATGGCCATGCATAATCAAAGATTTTTTTCATATTTATCTTTATTCACTTTCTTCATGTTATTTTTAGTATCTGGAGCTAATTATTTTGTAATGTTTGTGGGTTGGGAAGGTATTGGTGTAGTTTCATACTTACTAATTAATTTCTGGTTTACTAGATTACAAGCTAATAAAGCTGCTATACTTGCATTTACTATGAATAGAGTAGGTGATATGGGTTTAAGTATTGGATTATTTGCTTTATTTTCATTATTTGGATCTATAGATTATGCTACTGTGTTTAGTATTGCACCTTTTATGAATGAAACAGCTATAACTATTATTGGTTTATTATTACTTACTGGTGCTATGGCTAAATCAGCACAAATACCTTTACATAGTTGGTTACCAGGAAGCATGGAGGGTACGAAATATTTTTATTTAATTATTATTTTTTTATTATTTTATTCTTTATTAGATTTAAATTTAACTAAGACAATAGTTGATTTGACTTTTTGTTCTATATTACCTTTAACTCACAAAATAATGAATCCTATTGTAGGCGATTTACTTGGTGATGGACACTTAAGATTTACACATAAAGATACTCAAGGTCAAGTTAGAGGTAATGCTCATTATGCTATGACATTAAAACATTATGATTATGCTTTTTACTTATGGAAAGATATTTATTCTTCTATTTGTACTACTACGCCTTTACGTCCTTGGCCTAATCCTATTGTTACAGGTAAAACTCCAACTCAATATGCGTTTAGTAGTAAATCTTTACCTGCTTTAACTGAACTTCATAGCCAATGGTATAAATTAGATAAAGAAAAAAATAAATTTATAAAAATTGTACCATTAAATATTGGGGAGTTACTAACTCCTATCGGATTAGCTCATTGGATCATGGGGGATGGTTATTGGGATAATTCCAATAAAACAGTAGATATCTGTACTGATAATTTTACTTTATCTGAAGTAGAATTATTAATAAGTGTACTTAAAGATAATTTTGGTTTAGTAGCTACTATTAAACGTAGAATAAAAGCCAACAAAGAAGTTTGCTGGAGAATAAGATTTAGTGCTAAAACTGATAATATTTTAAAACTTGTAAATTTAGTTCAACCTCACTTTATTCCTTCAATGTTATATAAATTAAATATATCTGATCCTTCTACTTAAAATGAAATTGAATAGATTTATTAGTCCTTCTACTTAAATCATAATTAGGTTAAATCATCAAATAAAAAAAAAAAGTAATAAAAGTAAAATATAAAAAAAAATAAATTAAATATAGTTGGGCCTTCCTTATGCCTATGCATTAAACAATTAACTATATGCTAGAACATTAAAAATAAATTAGAGTACTTTAATAAAATAAGTTAGTAATTAAAATATAAAAAGTAAAAATCTCTTAATATTATTAATTACTAGCAAGAAAAATACAAATTTTCTTCAGAGACTTTACGTTAATTATTATCTAATTAAACTATATTTATAATTTAGGTAATTAAAGATAAAGTCCAATTTTACCTAATATTAATAAGATATTAAGAGTAAAATATAGCCAACACCAGTTTCAGCTTTAATTCATGCTGCTACACTAGTTACAGCAGGGTTATACTTATTAGTAAGATCTTCACCTTTATTAGAATATAGTTCTACTGCACTATTAATTATTACTTTAGTAGGTGCTTCAACTGCTTTCTTTGCAGCAACATGCGGTTTAGTTCAAAATGATTTAAAAAGAATAATTGCCTTTAGTACAATATCTCAACTAGGTTATTATTTAATACATATATATATATGTAGTATTATAATTATTATTATTATATTATTTAAACATTTCAGTATAGATTTAGATTTTACCATATTTATGTCAAGTAACTTACCTTTATCTATTTCTACAATTAAAGATAAAGATAAATTTTTAAATTACATCAATAATAAAGATTGTTTTACTGATTTTAGTTCTAAAGGTAAATCTATTATTAGAACTAAATATTATAAAATACAAGGTATATATTTATGGGTTAATAATACTAACAATAGATGTTATGTAGGTAAATCTGTAAATTTATATCAAAGATTAAGTAAATATTTATCAACAACTTACATTCAAAAAAATAAAGAAAAAATGGTTATCTGTAGTGCTATCGACAGATATGGTATAGATAATTTTACTTTATATATCTTAGAAACAATACCGGTATTGTCTACAGACAAACCTTCTGAACTTTTTATTAATTTACGTGATAAAGAAAATTATTGGTATAATTTAATTGTACCTTCTTACAATATTCAAACTATTTTACAACCTTTTACCGGTACTAATCATTATCGATTTGGTTCTTCATTACCAGAAGAAGTTAAATTAAAAATTAGTAATACTCTTAAAGGTCGTGTAGTATCTGAAGAAGTAAAAGCTAAACACATAGCAGGGGCAAGAAAAAAACCAGTTTATTATTATGATTGGAATACAGGTAAATATTTAATGGAATTTAGTGGTCTACGTATTATGACAAGAGCATTAAACTTAAATAACATGCATTTAATACGTAGAAGATTAGATAAAAATATACCTTTAAATGTTACAATAGATAATGTAAATTATAAATTATTGTTAAAATCTAAACCCTGTGCCTGAATGTGCTTTATCTTACTATATACTAAGTAAAAATTTTAAGTGCTAGAACGCTTAATGGCCAGTTTAAATAAATAATTTTAATATTATTATAAAACCATATGACCTATTAAAATATCACTATACTGCTAGTAGTTTCTAAAGTTTAAAGTACTTTTTTTTTTAATAAAGTAAAAATCTTTAAGATATAACAATGGATAATTAGCAGGTAAATTAAAAACCTCAGAGACTATACGTGATACTTCAAAATATGTTCTAATACGCTAGCTTTAAAAAACCCCTGAATAGAATTATCAATTTTTTAGGCTAGGAGGTTCATATTTGAATGATGAAATAATCCAAACTTTCTGAAAATAAAAGTATTTTATTGATATGGTAATGGCAGTAGGTCTTAGCCAATATAATGTAGCTTTAATGCATGTAGTTAACCACGCTTTCTTCAAGGCCTTATTATTCTTAGGTGCAGGTGCTGTAATTCACAGTTTTGCAGATCAACAAGATGTAAGAAGACTAGGTGGTTTAATTAAATTCTTACCATTTACTTATACAGCTATGTTAGTAGGTTCATTGTCATTATTAGCTACGCCTTGGTTAACTGCTTTTTATAGTAAAGATCTTATTATAGAACTAGCTTATGCTCAATACAGCTTCAGTGGTACTTATGCTTTTATCTTAGGTACAATCACTGCAGGTTTAACAGCATTCTACTCAATGAGATTATTAAGTCTTGTTTTCTTAACAGTTCCAAATGGACCTAAAACAAGTTATATTAATGCCCATGAAGCTAGTTTAGCTGTTATAATACCTTTATTTGTATTAGCTCTTTTTAGTATAGGGTTTGGATACTTAGTATCCGACCTATTTACAGGTGCTGGTACAGATTTCTTTGGTAATTCTATTTTTATTCATCCTAATAACGTAACCTTAATTGAAGCTGAATTCTCTTTGAATCCAGTTGTTAAACTTCTTCCTTTAATTTGTACAATTATTGGAGCTTTCTCCGCTTTTTATTTATATAATTTCTCTCCATTTACTTTGATCGAAGTAACTGAATCAAGTATTGGTAGAAAAATTTATACATTCTTAAACGGTAAATATCTATTTGATGTTATTTATAATAAATATATTATTGGAACTGGTTTACAAATAGGTTACAGTTTATCTAAAGTATTGGATAGAGGTGTAATTGAATTAGTAGGACCTTACGGATTAGCTAATACACTAACTAATACAGGTATTAATATAGGAAAATTAGATACTGGAGTAATAACTACTTATTCACTTTATATCACTTTAGGGTTACTTTCTTTACTATTCTTAGTATTTGCCCCTATTTTACTCGATACTACGTTATTTAGTGAAATTAGATTAGTAATTATTTATCTAGGTGCTTTATTTTTAGTTTTATTACCTTCTAAAAATAACAAAAATTAATTAATAAACAGACTTTATTTTCAATTTTAAACTATAAAATAAAATATGTTTAATTTAACTTAACCCCTTTCTACTAAATAATCTCAAATTATATTAAAATTAAAATCCATATAAAAAGGTAATATTAATTAGTAGTTAGGTATATAACTAATAATAGTTTAGTTTTAATATTAAATTTGAAAATAGTTTTATTTTTAAATCTAATAATAGAAAAATTATAAAAAAAAAAGGTAAAGTATTAAATTTTTTTTTATACACATAACTTAGGTTAAAGGTTTATATTAATTATATACCTTCCTTTATAATTTATTTATTTTAGGTAAAAACCTACTTGGTATTTTAAATATTAAATGTTTAAATTTATCTTGTTTACAGCCTTTAGGTACAGTAACATTACGTTTAATTTATCAATTTCTTTATTAATTAATTTTCTACAATAATTAATTTTCTTAACACTAATAAGAATGATAAATACAAAATGAAATATAATGATACTGTAAAATTTAGAGTGCTAATAAGGGCAATAAAAATTCTAAATTTCTTATAATAATTGGTTTAGTCCAATTATTTTTAAATATCTATAAAGAGGTATGATACTATAAATTTATAATCTCTCTTCTAATAATAAATTTAAAATAAAAATGAAAAAAAAATATTAATAAAAAATTATATACATAAGATGTTAATAATACATCATATTTACAATTATCAGACTAAAAAAATGGATAAAGAAGTAATTAACCAATTATACAGAGATGATCCAAGTATTACATCAAAAGATGAAATATCAAATATCATCTCTAATTCAATCAATGGAATAGATGTTAAAAATGAATTTAAAAAAACTAACCAATGAAGATCAGAAATAGTATTAAGAGAATTAGATAAATTTCGTGAGAGTATAATAAAAAATAAACCCTTAGATGAATTAAGTGAAGTAAGTTTGAATGAATTAGCGGATAATAGTATTGCAGTGTTAACGCCTATATATAATCTAATTAAAGAACATATAACATTAATTGGTATTGGTCTTTCATTATTTACAACATTATTTATGTATAAAAGTGTTGTAAAATTGTTTGAATCTTTAGCATTTAGAGAGGAACCTGAAAATATTTCAATTGAAGATTTAATCAAATTCAGACAAATGAGAGCTAGAGAGATTAAAACTTTTATGGTTTTTGGAGTTCCTATAATTGTAGCTAGTTTATGGAGTATTCAAACTATAACTGCCCCCTCCATTTTAAATACTAAATCATTAACAGAAGGTAAAGAAATCACTAAGGATTCTGTTAAATATACTAGTTTAATACCTTTTTTTACAAATAAACAATTACCTAATTGGCTTAAATTAGTCATTTTATTAATTATTAGTATTATTTGTATTAATTTTATAATAAAATATACAGGTATTAATCAAAGTAATAATAACATTTTTATAGTATTACCTTATCTTGTATATATAAAATTGTTTTTTATTTTTGGATCTATTTCTTCTTTCATTTTGATATGGTATTACATATTTAGTTTATATTTATTTATAATGTTTTCTAAAGAAAAATTAAGTATTCCTATTTATTTACCTCTATTTATTTTGGATTGGCTTAAATCTATTCAGGAAATAAGTAAAAGTGAACTAAAAGGTTTGTATATAGAATTCTATTTAAGATTAATATTAATTTATATATTAGTTTTAGTACTGGTTCTTTTCATATTGTATAAATTATTCATTTTATAAAAAATTAAATAAAAAATAAGAATAATTTTTTATTTCATTTTTTCATTTGTAATTTTTAGGGTAATTATTTGTGATTTATAATGTTTATATTACAACCCCATTCTTTCATTTATTTTTTTCCTACATATTTTTGTTTAGTGGATAGTTTATAGCTTTAAAGTTTTTAGGATTTTACCTATTTTTAACACCAAATTAATAAATTTTTGCGCTTATGACATTTTATAGAGTTTTAATGGCCTTTATTTAATAGAAGTATTCTTTTAGAATGTTAATATTGATATTATCCTTCTACCCTTATTTCTTTAAATAAATTTAAAGGATCACAGTTATTTATCTGTGGTTAGTAATATAAAATAAAATAAATTTATTGAGAAATAAATTTATTTTCTCCTATTATAAATGGTATTAACTAATAAATGATTATTATAAATTAATTGCCGTTTATTTTCAGTCGTTATTAATTTATAAAGTTCATAGGTTTTTTGATATTACTATCTTCAATATTTTTATACTATTTTTCTTGATGTAAAGCTAAAGATGTATCTTTAACTAATAGACTTTTTAACTCTTGAAAAGGAAGTTGATTTTTAAATCCTTTAACTTTTACTAATTCTTGAAGATTATTATCCTTATCTAAATATGTTCCACCATAAACTTTAGGAGCTATAACCACAAATTTTTTAAACACATGTTCTAATTTTAATTTACCCAATTCAGTGTTTGAGACTAATTCAGAAGGTAAAAAGGAATCAATATATGCACTATCAGTATCTGTGTAGTATAATTTAATATTTGGATTATTTTTAAATTTAGACATCTCTATTCTTGAATATGCAGTTACTGCAGCAGCAATAGCAATGGATATATTCATAGTGGCATTATCAGAATTGATAAGATTGTTTTCAATTTTATCTTTATCTAAATATGAAACTAAGAAATTGTTATTTAATTCCATTGTGTCATTGATAATATAATTATCGTTATTAATAAAATCAAAGAATTCATCTTTTGTAAGTATTGCATGTCTTGATAACAATTCCATCATACCGAATTTACCGTATAATGAATTCATTAACAATTTAGAAATTAAATACATTGGATGGTCTTTACTATGATTTTGTTTAATTTCGTATAATTTATCTACAAATTCACTAAAAATATATCCTTTCTCAAATAGATAACCTTTAATAATCTCAAATTTATACCCATACTGCATAGCATTATACATCTCTTCACTAAAAATATAATCAAACCATGTTCCTAAAGGTGCAATAGTTCGCATACCATTAGAAGTGTTTACTTTAGTTTGTAAAATTGGATGTTCTAAATATTTAGGAGTAGTTACTTTTACGTAAAAGAATCCGAATGCATTTCTCATTACTTTAGTAATATCCCCTTCGAAATATGTAGGTGTACCAACTGGCATTGGTAATGTTTTCATCACATGTGGATATAATGAGTTTACATCATACATGGAAACATTTTGCCCTCTTGTTATGTAGAGATCAGTTGCACCTCCGGTATATCCGGATCTGATCTCACTATGCATTTGACCAACAATCAATGGAATTTGATGTTCATCAAGATACAAAGCTCTATAAATAGCAAAAGTTAAACTTGGTAAAGTAGGAAAGTCATTAATATTTAAACTAAATTTATTAAATATTAATGTATTAAAAGCAACCATAACTTGATGTAAAGCTATTACGTCTTTAATACAGTATTTAGTTACTTCTTTTTGTAAATCCCAATTATTACCTTTAAACATATTTCTAAGATTTAAATATTCTTTTACAGAAATATCTTTAAAATATTTAAATGTTGGTACATCTCCTACATAATCTAATGGAATATTAGTATTAATTAAGAAATCATATGGGAAGAAATCTTTTTGTACTCCTACATTAAAAGCTTTAGCCAATTTTCTTAAAGATAAAGGCAACATTAACAATGAATCTCTGAAACTAATTGAATACTTACTCATACCAAATTTTAACTTAATATCTATCATTCTCCCGTCTTTAAGTATAGGAGTAATAACTACATTTTCTAATGTAGATAAAATATTAAATAAAAAGTACCATCAAAATATGATAAGTTATGAACATAAATTACATAACCATCATATTTTTTATTAATTAAAGTTAATAAGCAAGTTTGAATCATTTCCTCTTCATTATTAAAATCTAATAAATAAAAAGAATTTGAATTTAATCCGTCATAAAAAGAAATACAGATTGGTACTATAATATTATTAACCACTCTAGTTTCAATATCTAATGTAATAAATTTACTACTTATTTTTTTAGCTAAAGCTTTGGATTTTAAGAAATTAGTTTTTCTAACTATTTTTTTAACTATTAATTTACTATCTTTATAGATATATGTATGATCTTTAATAGTTCTAATAAAGCTTCCTAAGTTATTTGGGTCTAAAATTGTATCTACAAAATTTAAAATTTCAGAACCATTTGCATTTAAAACAGAAATTCTATTAAGATTTTCAAATTGTTCTATTCTATATCTATAATTAGTATTAAGTTTTTCAACTATTACTAAAGAACCCTTTCTAAAAATAATTTTACCGAATTTTGTAATATCGGCAGTATTCGGGAATTTATATCCCATTAATTTAGTATGTTTCATTTTATAAGGTGTTTGCCCTTTATTAAAAACAGATTTTTTATTAATAATTTTATCCTCAGGTATTATTATATATTTAAATATAAGATCCATTAAAAAGGTACTTAAATACATATCTGATTTAAAAGCTATTATATCCATTAAAGTTTCATATAATTTGTTAAAATCATTTTTAGTAACTTTTTGAGAAAAAAATGCACAATATTGTTCATTTTCATACTTAGCTATCATTTGAAATAATACCACTTGAGTATCTTTTAAATTATTCATTACAACTTCCCAAAATACAGTTAAACAAATTTGGATTAAAATATTTGATAAAAATATATTACCTTTATTTAACTGTTCTAAAATATTTTTATTTTTAAAACATGAAAAATAAGATGTTTTACCTTCAATTAAAAGTTCTGTGTTTTTTAATAATGAATTATCTATTTCATTTTTATTGTTATTAAGGCTATTAGTATGAAAACTTTTATATGCATAATAATTTTTATTTTTATTTAAAAAACATTTTTTAATATTTTTTAATAAAGATCTGCCTTTATAATTTGCTTTATTCTTATTTTCAACAAGTTGTAAGCCAAATATTTTTAAAAATAAATTTAATAAATCCTTAAATGTTAATAATTTTTGATTAATTTTAATTAAAGGATTCATATAGAAGCTGAATCCAAGTAATACAAAATTTATTAAAACTGAAATAGTTGTAATAAGAATACTTGTAAACTTTGAATTCAATGTTAAATCGATTATGTATATTACTAATCTTATTAAAACAGAAAAAGCTATCATAATAATTTTTGCAAAGTTTGAGAAGATTTTAAAGAGAGTGATAAGATTTATTCTTATTAAAGTTAAAATTTTACGGTTACTCATTTAACCATGACCAGACTTGAACTGGCATCTTTTGATTGGCGAATCAAGTAATTTACCAATTAAAATACAAGGTTTGTTAAAAAACATTGAAAAAATTAAAATAAATTTAAATGAAAAACATATAAAATAGCTAATTGATAAAAAAGACAGAAAAATATACAAATATTAAAATAAAAATTTTAAATAAAAAATTTTTTCATTTTTAATAGTGTATTTATATTACTTCAGAAGGTCCAGTCATAATATCAAAAGTGGTCCCAATGTCTATTTATAACCTATTATTTAGTGCAGATAATAGGTTACTATTTATATTTTATTTTCCATAATTATTTATATTTTTATTACTTAGTTTAAAAGTTTTATATTTAATAAAAGTATCGTTTTGGGTACCAAAGCCTATAATTTAATTGGTAGAATGATTTCTTGATAGGAAATTGGTAGAAGTTCAAATCTTCTTGGGCTTATTTTATTGAATTATTATTTATGCATTAATTATTCATTTTACTTATTATCTATTTAGTTAATTATTGTTACATTATTTACCTTTTAAAATTTTACAGTTTATATTTATTTAAATTAATTTTTAATTAAATATTTTAAAAATATTATACAATGAGTATATTCTATTATTTAAATCATTTTTTAACAAAAATTTTTAACTCATAATTTTATTTTACTTTTTATACACCAAATTTATATAATTAATTTTGTTTTTCTCTTTTAATAAATATACTTTTTAATTTACCATTGTTAAAACAAATATTTTTAATTAATCGTAATAATATTTCTATTTTTATAGTATTGTATTATTTATTAATGTTATTAGGTTTCCAAATTAAATGGTTTAACCCAAATAAATTCAAAAATAAAAAATACTTTAAAGAATCTGAATGCTGCAGTGATGGTTCATTTAAAAATTATGGATCTTTTGCAACACCTAGAAGTTATCGCAGTATTAGTACTTTAAGTCCCTCAGGTTTAAAAATAGGTGAATTTCAATATTTAAAATTTCTAGAAAATAATGTATTCTTAAATAGAAGTCTAATTGAAAGAAATTTAAATAATTTCTGGGCAAATGTTATGAATCATTTAAATGAAAATCAATATGTATTACTTCAAATGATTATTAAATATACTGATAATCGTTATGTAACTTTAGGATATATGCAAAAAATAAATAAAAATGATTTTGAAAAATTGTTAAAATCATTATATAATACCTTGGATATAAAAGCTGAAGATTATAGACATACTGAAGTCGGTGATACTTTATTTAAATACTTCATAGTACCAGAAGATAAAATTACTAATAAAAAATCGGCTATTAATAAAAATATTAATACTATTAAATATCCTAATTTTAATTTCATGGGTTACCAATTGCCTAATACTGCTAATTTTCACACATGGGGTCAAACCTATTTAAACATTGATAATACTTTTTGGATTACTAAACCTAATTCAAATATGGTCTATAAAATAGAAACTAGTTTATATTTTAATATTGTTACTTTAATGGATAAAGAAACAGAGGAAATTATCTTAGAATTTAAAGATAATTTCGATTCTAGATCTAATTTAAATTCATTTACAAGAACAATTAAAGATCAATCTTATGTTTTTAAAGATAGTAAATTAATAGTTAAAAAATTAAATAGAAAAACAAAATTTCTTAATGTTAAGGAATTAAGTAAAGAAATAAATAATAAATTCATAACCCTTGATATTGAAACTAGAGTTATTAAAAATGAAATTAAACCAATTTTAATTGCATTTTATGATGGATTAGAATTATTTAATTTTTATCTAGATGATTTCAAATCAGAAAAGGATATGATTAATACATGTCTTTCTAAATTGTTAAAACCAAAATATAATAATTATAGAGTATATGTTCATAATCTATCTCATTTTGATGGTATCTTTTTATTGAAATATTTATCTTCTCTGGAGAATGCTACATTAAAACCTGTACTTAAAGACGGTAAAATGATAGAATTAAAACTAGGATTTGGTAGATATAAAATTATATTTAGAGATTCTTATCTATTATTACCTTTATCTTTAAGAAAACTAGCTAAGGCATTTAAAGTGGATGATAAATCTATCTTTCCTTATGCTTTTCTAATTAATACAGATACTTCTTTAAATTATAAAGGAAGTGTTCCTGAATTTAAATATTTTAAAGATATTACAATTGAGGAGTATAATAAATACGTAGAAAAATATTCTTTAATAGGATGGAATTTGAAAGATGAATTAATTAAATATTGTAATCAAGATAATCTATCTTTATATCAAGTGGTTGATCAGTTTAATTATTATATTTTTGATTTATTTAGTTTAAATATTAATGATTTTCCTACATTGCCTAGTTTAACATTTGGTATTTTCAGAGCTCACTATCTTAAAGATAATAAAATACCCTTAATAATAGGTAATACTTATCATGATATTAGATCTGGATATACTGGAGGATCTACAGATGTTTATATCCCAAGAGGTGAAAATATCAAGGCATATGATGTTAATTCTTTATATCCATTTGCTATGAAGAATTGTCCAATGCCAGTTGGTAATATAACCTTCTTTGAAGGAGATATAACTAAATTGGACCCTAATGCTTTTGGATTTTTTTATGTTAAAGTAACTAGTCCAGAGTATTTAGAACATCCAATATTGCAAACTAAAGTTAAAACTCCAAATGGATTTAGAACTGTAGCTCCATTAGGTACATGGTATGATTATATTTTCTCGGAAGAGATGTATAATGCTATGAAATATGGATATAATTTTGAAATTATTAAAGGTTATTTATTTGATAAAGAGTATATTTTCACAGAATTTGTAAACAAATTGTATTTAATTAAACAAAATCATACTAAAGATCACCCAATGTATTTAATAAGTAAATTACTAATGAATTCATTATATGGTAAATTTGGTATGATGGAGTTATTAGCTAAACATGCTGTTATGGATACTAATGAATTTTATGACTTTATTAACAATGATAATAATATAATTAGAGATTCTTTAGATTTCAATAATAATTTTTTAATTTCATATTTAGACAAAAATAAAATAGAAAAAAACATAATTAATTCTGATAATGCTAGCATGAACATTTCTATTGCTATCGCAGCAGCTGTAACTGCTTATTCCAGAATTGAGATGAGTAAATTTAAAAATAACCCTAATTTTAACCTTTATTACACAGATACAGATAGTATTTATATCGATAAAGATTTAAATACAGAATTTGTATCTAATAATGAATTGGGTAAATTAAAATTAGAATATACTTTCCAAGAATTTGTTGCAATAGCACCAAAAGTTTATGGAGGTTTATTTTTAACTAATAATAATCAAATTAAAGAATTGGTTAAAGTTAAAGGTTTTAAAAATAAAGTTTCATTTTCTGAACTAAAATCTTTATTAATTAAAGATAATACTTTAACTTTACAACATGAAAAATGGTATAAAAATATCGAAAATAGTAATATTGAGATATCTAATGAAATATATAGATTAATAGCTACCGGTAATAAACGTCAATTAGTTTATAAAGAAGGTCTATTAATTGGTACAAAACCATTTATCATTGATGAAAATAAAATTATTAAATAATTTATTCACCACTTAATTTAATACTATACATAATTGTTGTTATATTATGTATAATCCTTTCAAATGAAAGAATAAAGGAGAAGCAGTTATTAGCAGGTTTCAATTATACTCTTTTAATTTTAAAGCCTTTACCAAAATTTATCTATATTTCTATTTGGTTTTTAAATACAAAGTAAAAATTTTAAGTATTTTACTTATTAAATTATTTAAATTTATAAAATTAGTTAATAAATTCTAAACGATAGATGACAAAGTGGATATAGTCGCTCCTTTTGGGCTGGAGAGATATAGCGTGTTCGAGTCGCGCCTATCGTAAAAATAATATAAATAATAAAAATTTTTATTTAAATATTATTTATTTACCCGAGTTCTTTCAGATTTGAACTAAGATCTTTCTACTCGACAAGCAGATGTTTTACCATTTAAACTAAGAACCCATAAAATTAGTTTTTATTTAGAAATAATATTAATAATCATAAGAAGAATTGAACTTCTACAATTTTCTCATCAAGAAAATATTCTACCAATTAAATTATATGATTAAAAATCTTTTTAATTTAAGAATATTTTATAAGAAAACAGCTGGACTCGAACCAGCACTTACCTCCTCAACAGCTTGTTGGAGAAACTCTACCATTGAGATATGCTTTCTTGTACAAATGGGGTAATAAATATTATAAAATTTATAATATTTTAAATAGAATTGAGTCATATTATTCCCAATTATTAAGGAAATCTGGAGTAGAGGGTGGAGTTAACATACCTGAAATGTCTACTCTAGGTGTATTAGGAGTTACCGTTATATCTGATAAAATAGATGAACCACCTGATGATGATCTAGATAAAGGTTTAGGACTATGTATAATTTTTGGTAGCCTCGGCATTATTTTCAAAAATTTACTTTTTAATCATGAGATTAAATTTTAAATTTTTTATCGAAGGATCTGATCAAATACAAAAGCAGAAAAAAACAAAACAAATTTTTATAATGTCTATACTATTTAATATATTAAAATCATTAAGAAGAAATCTTATCACTCTCTTTATAATCTTCTCAATGTTTGCAAAATTTATTTATACAGCTTTTTCTGTTTTAATAAGTTTAGTTATAAATGCAATTGCCTTAGTATTAAATTCAATTTATACAGGTATTATTATTACTTTCCAAAGATCTAGAGATCTTTTATATAATGATTCATTTAAATTGAATTGTTTAAGTTTATTATTTTTATCTATTTTGTTTTATAGGTTTTACACTCAATTTAGTTTTGATATTGGATTCTTAAGTTTAGTTATTTCATTTTTAATTTATTTTTTTATCAGTTATTTTATCTTAGATAAATTTACATATTCTGAAAATATTTATATTAGATTTATTCAAAAATTTGTAATTTATAATATTCTTATTTTTATTGTTATGTTTTTAATTATTTACTTTTTTATTTTAAATTTTAAATTTTAGATACTGTATATTGTAGTTCTAATAATGATAATAATATCAATACAGCTAAGGGTGTTGTAAAAGTTGTAGTTGAAAATAGTTCTAAAAATAATGATAATTCTATTTTTTCAGTAAGGAAGGATTTAGTAGATAGTAGTTTTCAAGTTATGGGGGAAGCTGTAAAATGGCTAATGAAAAAAATAGTACCTAATTTAGGTGCTGGTGCTGCGGCTGGTGCAGCAGCAAGTGCTGCTGTAAAAGCTACTGCTGGTTTACCTCCTCATCAACGTGCTGTAGTAGTAGGTGCTACATCATTTGTTACAGCTGGGGCGACAAAAGTAGGTTTAGAGATAGGTACAAGTATATCTAAAAATTTGGATATAACAGAGTCAATTAAAAATTCTAAACATGCTGATCCTAATATAGATAGAATTCCTTCTCCTGATATAGAGATAAATAGTCCACTTGAAAATGAGATTACTAGTCCTTTACAAGATTTATTTATATATAATTTTACATTAGATTTATTAATATTGTTTTTAGTATTAATATTACTATTTATAATATTTAATAGATATATATATATTCATTTAATTTAAATTTTTTAACTAAATTATTGGATAAATATTTTTCAGTTAAAATTAGAAATTGGATTAATAAAAAATTAAATACTGGTATTGATTATAATAACAAATTTACTTTATTTATGTTTGTTTTTATTACCTTAAATTTATTATTAATTATAATACTTAAATTATTTTTAAGTAGTGAATTATTGGTTAATATTGATAGTTGTATTGAAGTATATAATTATATTCACGGTAAGTAAGTTTCTTACTTAAAACAAAAAATCTGATAAAATAGGAGTTGATTTACATTTCTAGCCAAGAAAATTAGATTAATATTTTGTTTTTCTCTTTTACCCCTTTTTAAACAAATCATATTATTACTATATGATTTAATTTAGTGTACAAAATATTAAATTTTATTTATTTGTAAATGTGCACCATTACAACTATAAAATATAAAAATTATTTAATAAAATAAATAACTTAATTTCTTTTTTTTTTTTTATTATTATATTTTTGTATGTTTAATTTTTAATATTTAATAAAAGAGTTATATAAATATTGCTTAATTGCATATACAATACAACAATCTAATGAAAAATTTTAGATTGTTTAAAAACTAGTATGAATTTAATTTTGGTTCAGATTCAACGTTGTTCAGTAGTATAAGACATGCGAATCGTTGTTTCCAAAAATTCTTTAATAAAATAAATAATATCTAGGAAACAAGGTGTAGAGGTGAGGATAGTAAATAAGATACCCTTTAGTCTTCAGAAATAGGAGATATTTCTTATCTTCTCTGTTTATTTAAAATTTAAATAATTATAAGATAAGAAAAATAAAAAAGCTATTTTTATTAAGAAAGGAATTTTTCTGCTAAGGGATTCTATTTATTTCGATTAGGTAGTTGGTGGGGTAAAGGCCTACCAAGCCGACGATCGATAGCTATGCTTGAAAGAGCCGATAGCCACATTGGGAGTGAGATGCCCCAAGTAGTATTAACCCCCGAATTAAATTTTTAATTCAATCACTACCAGCAGTCAAGAATATTAGTCAATGCTCGCAAGAGTGAACTAGCTAACTGAAATCACAAGTACAAATATATGTCACTTGAGATAACGTAAGGGATAATAATGATATTACCTTACTATTAGTGTCGTCCAAAACTGGTGCCAGAAGACTCGGTAAGGCCAGAGACGCAAACGTTAGTCTTATTAACCAGGCGTAAAGGGTATGTAGGCAGCTTTCAAAATTTTATTTTAGTATAGCCATAGTAAAATAAGACCAATAAAAGCTAGAATCAAATTGAGGTTAAGCCAAATAATGCTTAGAGTAGGGGTGACATCCGCAGAACCTAAGTGGAATACTAAGGGCGTAAGCTTTTTAACCATTAATGATTGACGCTGAGAAACGAAGGTGAGGATAGGAATTAGGATTTTAAAATGCGACCTGAAAAGCTTATTTAAGTATAGCGGAGTTACTCCGTATAATATTCCGTCTTATTATAGTTCGCCTTAATAGACTAGCTTAGGTAACGAACTAGTTTAAAGCTTAAGGTATAGATTAGAGATATAAATAATATTTATGCTTTAATTTGAACTGTCTTCTATGGTTAGATAAATCGAATCTATGTAAAAAACAAAGGTTCTACTAATTAGTATTATCACGTGTCCTTGGTGATAGTAAGATGGACAAATAGTTATAGAATCAAAGTAGGAACCTAAGGAAGACTATTACGTACTTAAATAGGAACAGGAAAACTCCTATAATCTGCTATTTTATTTTTTCTAATCAAATCTATAACATAGCAAGGAAATTAGCAATGGTTTCTGATAGGTTAGAGGACGCAAGACAACGTAAAAAGCGAAGGCTATTATGTAATGTAATAGATAGGCTCTTTATTTCTTTTATTAAAATCAAATAAATAAGAAGATAGCTAATCTGAAAGGATGCTGACTTACGTAAGGGTGATTCTAAAGTTATAAAAAAAAGATATATATATTGCAAAGGACATGAAAAACAAAGCATTATTTAACACATGGGTAGAATGGTTTGTAGGTTTCTGTGATGCAGATTCTAATTTTCAAGTCTTTCCTAAAAAAAGATCCTATATTAAAAAAGATGGAACATTAAGTGAATATTATAATATTGGTTATGGTTTCCACATTAGTTTAAGTATTAGAGATTTATTATTATTAAAAAAAATTCAAACTCAATTAAATTCTATAGGTCATATTTATACGTATCCTTCCAAAGATGAAGCTAGATGGGCAGTCACTAAAAAATCAGAGTTAATTTATTTAATTTAAACTGTTTTTTCTGTAGAAAATGTACATTTACTAACACAACATCAAAGAGAAAGATTTGCAAGATTAAAATATGGTCTTCTAAATAATTTTAATAGAGTTGAGACTTTAGAGGAGTATAATAAATTTATCGAAACAAGTTATGTGGATTCAAAAATAAACAATTCTTATTATACCTCTGGTACTGCTTTTAAAAATTGGATTTTAGGATTTATTAATGGGGAAGGTTGTTTTTATGTTCATACCAAAGGACATTTAGTCTTTAGTATAGAGCATACTGATAAACAAGTTCTCGAATTAATTAAAAAAAAGTTTAGATTTAGGTCCAAATATTGTTGAAAGAGGAAATAGGAATAACACAAGACAAAATACTTATTCTCTAACTATTTCTTCTAAAAAAGATCTGCTTTCAATTAAAAATTTATGTGAAAATCCTCTATTAAATAAGTTAGAAGGTTATAAATTAGAACAATATAATAATTGGATAGTTAGTCTTAACCTAAAATAGATAAGATAATTAGTATGTAAAACTAAAACCTATAGATTATTCTAAAGGATATGACCCTCCTTAATAATATCTATTAACTCTTCTTAATCTCTTCCATCTTTTTTTATCTTAATATATACTTTAGAATGGCTTGAGCCGTATGCGATGAAAGTCGCACGTACGGTTCTTTGTGGAAGAAAAGCTGTAAAGCTCTGATTCCACGGTTAGATACCCAGGTACCCCTCTCTGTAAACGATGAATGGTAATTATTAATTATATAAATTAGTGATGATGTTAACACGTTAACCATTCCGCCTTGTGAGTACGATTGCAAAGTTGAAAACAAAAAAATTAGTCGGTCCTGAAGAAAACGAAGTGAAGCATGTTATTTAATACGATAACCCGCGTAAAATCTTACCAGTTCTTGTATACAAACTTCTAAATCTTTCTAAGAAATAGAAGGGGTGTTTTCTTAACAAAGATAATATTTAGTTACAGGTGTTGCATGGCTGTCGTCAGTCCGTAATGTGAGTAGTTAGGTTAGATCCACAAACGGACGAAATCCCTGTTATTAATTTATACTTAATGACTAATGGAGTCTGATAAGGGTTCCAATTGGGGCTAAGACAAGTCGTTATGGCCCTCATGAACTGGGCTGATAGGCGTTTTGAGAAAACGCCTTTTTGGCTAAAACTACCAAACTCCGGGGACCCCCTAAAGCTCCTGGTACCAAGCTATAGTCGAAAGGCTATAAGTGGCCAGAATAATTACCTGGGTACGGTAATAAGTCAGGAGATGAACGAAAGTGAAATGGGCTATCGCGGATCTAAATCAGTTTTAGTTAATAATACTGTAAAAGAGCAACGAGTAGACGGTAGTTGGTGCTTAGGGAAACTAGCCAAACAAACCCCTATGCACTTAAGGTGTACTCTAATGGGTTTCGAAAGGAATTATCAAATCAAAATCTCTACTAAACAATTAAATAATAAAATGTTTTCTACGTTATCTACTAATTTTAATGTTAATCCGTGGTTTATTACAGGATTTTCGGATGCTGAATCTTCTTTCAGTGTTTCAATCTATCGAGATGAAAAATCTAAACTAAAGTGGAGAGTTACCGCTTATTTTTCTATACATATCCATATTAAAGATATTGCTTTACTAGAAGCTATTAAAAATAGCTTAGGTGTAGGGAAAGTTAGAAAAAACAGTAGTACCACTGCTTTATTTAGAGTCGATAATATACAAGAATTGCAAGTTATTATCGATCATTTTGACAAATATCCATTGATTGGTGCCAAATCTTCTGATTTTTTATTATTTAAACAATGTTATTATCTAATTAGAAAAAAACTACATTTAACTCAAGCGGGCCTTGAACAAATATTAGCATTGAAATACAATCTAAATAAAGGTCTTACTGATGTTTTAATTGAAGCATTCCCAAATATTGTGCCAGTTGAAAGACCAAAGTATATTTTTAGTGGTATTCCAAATCCTTTTTGGATCTCAGGTTTTGTTTCTGGTGATTCATCATTTTGCGTAACTCTAGAAAAAAGTACTAATAAAATAGGAAAAAGAGTACGGTTAATTTTTGGTACTTGCCTACACATTAGAGACAAAGATTTATTACTAGGAATAGCAAATTATTTTAGTATTTTTGAATCAAAAGTGTCAAAACAATCTGAAATCAAAAAGCAGAATAATTTAAATAAATATATTTATGATTCTGAAATCAAAGAAGCTACTTTACTTCAAATTAGAGACTTTTCTGATATTGTAAATAAAATTATACCGTTTTTTAATCTGTATCCAATATTAGGAGTTAAAAGCTTAGATTTTTCTGATTTTAAAAAAGTTGCACAAATAATAGAACAAAAAGAGCATTTAACCACAGAGGGTTTTGCCAAAATAGTAAAAATAGTAGAAACAATGAATTTAGATAGAAACAATTTTATTGAAGATAAATCTTAAATTGTTTGTTTTATTTAATTGCATGTTAAATTTGATCTCCATGATAGACGTGCCACAAAAACTTTTACAAAGTGATGCAAAACCCTCCCCTATTAACTCTTATAAAATTTGAGTTAAATTTTTAATTTAAAAAATAAAACAGGGAAATAAGGAAGAGCTAATCATTAAAGAAAGTTAAATTATATAATTATTAGCCGGATTGTCACCTGAAATTCGGTGGCATGAAGAAGGAATTTCGAGTAATCGTTGATCACAAGCGCAACGGTGAAGCAAGGCTTCGGGATGAACTAACTGTCTGTCGCTGGGAAGAAGCTCGGATAGGAGGAAACTGGAGGTAAATGTAATTTTTACATAGTTTAGTTTTCAGCTATTTTTAATAGTCAATTATAAATAAACAACTATGTTAAATTTATTGAATTTAGTTAATTCATTTGGGTAACATTTCAAAAGTCATAGCATGGTAGCTGTACTGGAAAGTGCAGCTGGAAAATAAATATTTTGTAACCCCCATTCCAATTAAAATTTTATTAATTAATAAATAAAAAATATTATACTCTAATATCAGTAAAGTTAGTTAATTAGTACCAAAGAAACAAAAAAACAAAAAAACAAAAAAACAAAATATTTTTATTTTTTTTTTTTCACAGGGCTACTGAAAATAATATAATCATACACTAATTAATTTAAATTAGTACTGTACTTTTTATTATAAATATATTAAATCTTTAATATATTTTGTGTATTTAAATTCAATTTTTTTTTTTTTTTAATCAGAATATGTATTTTTCAAATTTAATTTATTATTGAATAATAATTTAATTTATTTAAATTTAAAATTTAAAATTAAAAAAAAAAAGAATATAAAAATAATTTAATTATGAATTTTTAAGTAAGTTGGTAGATTGGTAATACAATAACTTTACACGTTATCCTATATTGGTTCGATTCCAATACTTGCTACTAAATTTATAAATTTAAATAAATAAATTTATTTATTTAAAAAGTTAAAATTTAGTATTAAATAATATCTTGCTTTTTTACAAAGGTAAATTTAATGAAATATGGTAATAAAATAAAATAAAACAACAAAACAAAAAGAAAACAACAAAATTTTTGTTTTTTTATTTTTGTTTTTTTACGGGTATGCTGAAATTTGGTAGACAGGTGAATCTTAGGAATTCATAATTTATTATTATAAGAGTTCAAGTCTCTTTGCTCGTACTAAAAAAAAATAATTATTTTTTTTTTATTTTTTTTTTTATTAAATTATTTTAAGCTAAAAGGAAATTATATTTTAGGTAGGATACTGAAAATTAAAAATTTATCTAATTTATATTTTCTTTGATACTTTGTATCTACTCTAACTTATTAGCTTAAATATTTAACTTTAAATATCAAAATAGTATCCTTTATATTTACTACTTATTAATTAAATAAAACGTATGTATATTATAAATAAGTAGAATGTCAAATAGCTAAAACTTAACATGTTTGTTTTATTTTAGCTTTAATAAATAATTTTTAAATCAAAATATATTAAAACTTATGAATTACAACAATAAAAATCAAATAATATCTTATTTTGGAAGTACTATGTCCTCAATGTTAAATAACCAAGTATCCGGTTATTACAATGAAAATCAAAAAAAAATTATCTTAAAAAAAGATAATAAATTGAATACTAATAAAGATTCAATTAATAAAAAATCAAATTTAGAAACAAAATTATTAAATTTAAATAAATTTAGTAATAAAATAAATTCAAATTTATCTTTAATTAAAAATAATAAATCTGTAGAAACAAGAACTCAATTAATTCTTAATGTTAAAAATAATACAGTCTCAATCTTAGAACCAAAAATAGAAGAAAATCTAAACAATGTAAATACTACCTCTTCTTTAAAATTTAAAGGTAAAAAATATTATGGTGTAATAGATATGCTAACTCCTACTACAGTAAAATCAAATAATGTATTAAATAAAATAAGAGTAAATACAATAAATAACGAAAATTTATCCTCAGATATAACAGTAAGCAAATTATTAAGATCCTTTTATAAAATAGATTCTGATATAGCTACTTCTCAATATCTTGTTTATAATTTTAATAATAATAAAAAAAAAATAGTAAAAAATTTGACATCTATTTTAAACAATGCATTTTATTCTATGTCTAGTATAATTAGTAAACCTGTGTTAAATATTACACCTAATAAAATAGTTATACATTTATTTTACTATTTAACTAAAAGTTATAATAAAAATATATTTAATAAATATAGAAAATCGAATTATTATAAAAATTTAAGTTATTATAAAAAATTATTATTTAAAAAATTTGTATTTAAAAAATTCTTATCTTATAATCATAGAAAATTTAAATTATTATGTATTAAATTAAGTAAATTACTTAAAAAACCTGTAGAACTTGAATTAGTTAGATTACATTATCGTTATAATGAAACTCAAATTTTAGCTAAGACTCTTGGACTATTAGGTGACAAATTTAGAAAACCTTTTAGATCTTTTGCTTATAGAACATTTGGGTATGCTGGTATCATAGATCCTACTAAATCTGAAGTTAATGTTATTAATCCAATTATTCCTAGTTTCATTACAGGTATTAGTGTAAAATTGGCAGGTAGACTTTCTTCTCAAAAAACAATACCTAGAAAAACAGTTAAAAGAATTCAAAGAGGAACTATAATTAGAACTAATGCTCAACTTATAACATCTTCTAGATTTACTAAAAAAAATAGAAAAGGTATATTTAGTGTAACTGTATCTATGGGTCATAGATTTTTTTAAATTTTAACATGAAAAGTAAAATAAATTACAATTTTACTTTTTTTTTTTTCGGGTGGCATACATTAAAAATTTTAAATTTGGATAATTATCATTATATTTATTTAATTTTAATCCTTTTTTACTATTTAAATATTTAAAAACAGAGGGTGATAACCGATAATTATATTTTTTAATTCTAAGCTAACAAATTTTATTTATTAGCATTTTTACCCCTTTATAATTTTTATGGAAATATTTATATTTAAAAATTTTTATATTCCAACCCCTTTTGTAAATTTTACCTTAGGTGCCAAAATAAAACAAAAATTTAATTTGTGTTTTATTTATATATTTGACCTAAATTTTTATTCTAAAAGTAGTTTAATTTATTAAAGTTTATATAATAATTATTATATTATTGTTTTGGTTTTGTTTTTTTCAATTAAAGATTTATTAATTTTATGTATTTTCTAAAAAATTTAATCCTTTTTTTAGTAAAAGTCAATTTTACTCACTATTTAATTATAAAATATTTTATATTAAGATTAAATTAAAAAAAAAAAATAGAATTATGTAATTAAATTATAATCTATTAAAATTTAAAATTTAAATTTAGGTAATATATTTATATTCAAATTAATATAAAATAAGTAATAGTAATATAATATTATTTTAATATAATAGGTAAAAAAAAAATTTTAGAATGTTATTGGTTTATTATTTTAATTAAATAATATTTAAAGTTTCATTACATTTGATTAGAATACTAATTAAATTAGTATAAAGAATATTATTAATTTCAGATAATTAGTTTTTCTTAGTTTAATGGTAAAACTACATTCTTCTAAAATGTTGATTCCGGTTCGAATCCGGAAGAAAAGTTTGTAATATTGATATATATTTTTATATTAAAATGTTAAATTAAATTTAATTATTAAACAAAGTTATTTCTTCTATTTAGTCTTTAGTAAAAATTAAAATTTTCGTTACAATATAAATAAATTTAATAGAAATTAATTAAATATATAATTAATTTATTTATTTATATTTTATCTCTTTTAACTTTTTATTAAATATTTTAACCTTTGATGTCCTATCAAAGCTGTATTATTTTTATCAAATAGTGTACAGAAACTTATTTATATAATTAAATCCTATAAAAATTCTATAATTATAAAAAAAAATTATATAAAATTTAAAAATTTAAATTAAAAAAAAAAATGATAAATAATAATTTATTACTAACTATTTTAAATCTAATAATCAATTTAATAGATGTATTGGTAGTATTATTACCAGTATTGCTTTCTGTTGCTTTCATGACTATTATAGAACGAAAACAATTAGCTGCTCATCAAAGAAGAGTTGGACCTAATACAGTAGGATACTATGGTGTTCTTCAACCTTTCAGTGATGCTTTAAAATTAATTCTTAAAGAAACAGTTATACCTTCTCAATCTAATAAAGTATTATTCTATTTAGCTCCTATTTCAACTTTAATCTTTAGCTTATTAGGTTGGGGTATCATACCTTTTGGGCAAGGTTTAACTTTATCAGATTTCCCCTTAGGAGTTTTATATACTTTAGCTTTATCTTCTTTAGGTGTTTATGGTATTTTATTTGCTGGTTGGTCTGCTAACTCTAAATATGCTTTTTTAGGTTCTCTTAGATCTACTGCAGCTATGATTAGCTATGAATTAATCTTAAGTTCAGCTATTCTTATTATTATTCTATTAACAGGATCATTTAATTTTACTACAATTATTGAAAGTCAACAAGCTATTTGGTTTATAATACCATTATTACCTGTTTTTATCTTTTATTTTATCTCTATTCTAGCTGAAACTTCTAGAACACCTTTTGATCTTCAAGAAGCTGAATCTGAATTAGTTGCTGGTTTCTTCACAGAACATAGTTCTATTATTTTTGTTTTCTTTTTTTTAGCTGAATATAGTTCTATTGTATTATTTAGTACTATTACTGCTATTTTCTTTTTTGGAGGTTATAACATGCCTGAACTGTTTGTTAATAATTCTTTCATTAATCTACAGTCTATAATTTTAGGTTTAAAAACTTGCGTATTCTGTTTTATGTTTGTTTGGTTCCGTGCAACTTTACCTAGATTAAGATACGATCAATTAATTGAATTATGTTGGTTAAATCTATTGCCTGTAGCTGTGGCATTTATAATACTTGTACCTAGTATTTTAGTTGCTTTTGATATAGCTCCTTACTAAAAAAAAGATATAATAATTTATATCTTTTTTTAACCCCTTCCTTAATTATTTGTAAAATTTGTCTTAAAAAAAAAATTTTTTTTTTTAATTTATTTTTCAGTCTATTTATAATATTTTTGTTACAATATTAATTTTTTTTAGTTAAAATTTTAATTTTACACTATATATATATATGGTAAAAAAAAAAATAACTTTTAATTAAATATTTTAAACATATAATACAATGATTAGATTCTATAGCTCTATTATTATTTAAATCAAATTATAACAATAAAAAAAAAAGTTTTAACTCATAATTTTATTTATTTTACTTTTTTTACACACAAAACTTCTATTAAATACTTATAAGCAAATTATGTTAAATTTTAATATTCAATTTTTTCTTTCTTTTCCTTTAATCGCTTTAAATCTTTTTATTTTCACTTTATACGGAATATATCTATTTCTTTATTTTAATTGTATAAGCCAAGTTTTTACTATTAAATTAATGAAATTTATAAAATTTATTTTTTTAATAGTATTAACGGTAATTTTACTCATTCAAATTTTTAAATACTTTTTTGTAGTTTATATGGATTATTTTTCAGGTTTTATTTTAACTAAAGATGGTTTTGCTATAACTGGTGATGTAGTTAACGATATTATTGAAGAATGGGGACCTTATGGTGCTTTTTACTCTGGTCTTAAAATAGGTCAAATAATAATAGAAAAAGTAGGAGTTGAAGGTCCTTATTCAAAATTGTTATTTACAATAGGTTCAGGTACAGGAGTTTTAAGTGCTAACAATTTACTTCTTATGTCACGTTCAGAATATTTAAAAACAAACAATGTTAATTTACACCAATTTGTAGATAAAATATGCGTAGTTCAACACCATCTAGATGGTGTTACAGAGGTAAATCGTTCTGATTTCGGAAAATCTTTAGCCGAATTTTTTTTAGGGGAAAATTATGTTCCAACTAATAATTCAGGCTGCCTGGGCGGAGTGAGAGATATTACAAAATCAAAATTTTACAGTGATATAAATAATGGTTTAAATATACCTATGAGCAAATCTAATAATACTTCTTTTTTCGAAGGATCTATAGACACGATTAGTAATAGCCCAAATATATCTGAAATAGCCAAAATATTACCTATAGGGGAATTTACTGCAAACTCTCCTTTAGAGCAAGAAGGGCTATTAAATTTTTTACATGTTATATTACAACATCATTTTACTTTGTCTATTTGTATTTTGTCTCTATTGTCCCTTTTATTTTCTTTAATAACTACTATCTTATTAAGTCTTTTACCTGATTTTACTAACAAATACTTAAACACAATAGAAACTAAATTACCTTTTGGTAGTATAATATCTAATTTAATAAGAAAAATTATTTTTCAATCTTTAAATTTAAGAATCGCTTGGATGTACTTAACTTTATTTTTAATAATAATTTTCTCATACGCTCAGTTCTTTGCCATAGTTAAAATAATATCTGTTTTATCCTAATAAACTTTTTATTTTATTTACCCCTTTTTTAACATGATTTATCTTGGATTTTCAAATAAAATTGAACATAAATATAAATTTATCTAAATTTATAAATACTCAAAACAAAAATGCTTAATTTAATTAAGAATAGTACAATAATTGATTTTAGTTTAATATTTAATTTTAATAATATTATATTAGATAATATACCTTACTCATATTCTATTTTAGGATTTTAGATTGCAATTATTTCTGCGATTATTTTAACACCCTCCAAATTTTTTAAAGTAGTTGATACTACAGCTAAGGTTTTTACAACTTGTGCAGCTGGAACTGTGCTTGCTCTAAATGCCCATAAACTTATTGAATAATATACGGACGGAAATAAAAACAAAAATATTCTAATAGTAGTAATGACGATAATAAAAATAAAGATAATAAAAGAGATAATAATTTTAGGAAATCAGAATAATAATTTCACTAAATCTTCTTCTTTAGCCTTTATTTTACCCTGCTTAGATATTAACATAGATACAAATGCATCTCCTTTAATTCATGTTTCTTTCCGCCCCGGCTGTGTTTTTATTGAGTTTGTGGTCTTTATTCTGGTTTATAAATATTTGAAGGTATATGACTTCAAATATTTTAATACAAAGAAATAATTATGAAACAAAATATCCTAGATTAAAAATAGTATTTATTTATTATAAATTAATTAGTTTAATATATGTTACGATTGAAGTTATATTTTGTTTTACATATTTATTATTATTAATTTTCTATTCATTAATATTTATACTTAATACTTAATTATAAATATTTACAACACCCACTCCTATTCAATTAAATTATACTTAAAGTTTATTCCTGGTTTATAAATTTATAAAATTGATCAAGGATGATAAATTAAAGATAAAATTACAAATTACAAAATAAAAATGAATAAAATACAAAAAAAAACAATTTAAAATCTGGAGATTCCTATACATTAAAATTTTATAGTAAAAAAAAACTATTAAATAGAGAGACACTATAAAGTTACTTCTAAAAATTTTGGGATAATGTTATGATTCCTTTAAATACAAATCAATATGTATTAATTAATTTAATAATTAAATACTTTGATAAAAATTATGTAACTTTAGGACATATGCAAAAATTTAATAAAAATGATTTTGAGATATTATTAGATGTTTTATACAACATATTGGATCATAAGGCTGAAGATTATAAAACTGAAGCAATATCATCATTTTTATTTAAATATATGATTATTCCTACAGATGTAGATACAGTTAAAAAATCAATATTTAATAAAGATCTTAAAACTGTTAAAATTCCACATTTTAATTTCTTTGGATATAATTTACCAACTACAGCTAATTATACTGTATGGGGTGACATTTATTTACAAAAAGGTAATATTATATGGATTTCTAAACCTAATTCTAATACTAATTATAAAATAGAAAAGTTTGAAAATTAAAATCTAATAACTTTAATCTCTAATGGAGTCTGATAAGGGTTCCAATTGGGGCTAAGACAAGTCGTTATGGCCCTCATGAACTGGGCTGATAGGCGTGCCACAAAACTTTTACAAAGTGATGCAAAACCCTCCCATATAGCTTCTATTTGTAAGAAATTAGTAAAAGTAGTATAAGACATGCGAATCGTTGTTTCCAAAAATTCTTTAATAAAATAAATAATATCTAGGAAACAAGGTGTAGAGGTGAGGATAGTAAATAAGATACCCTTTAGTCTTCAGAAATAGGAGATATTTCTTATCTTCTCTGTTTATTTAAAATTTAAATAATTATAAGATAAGAAAAATAAAAAAGCTATTTTTATTAAGAAAGGAATTTTTCTGCTAAGGGATTCTATTTATTTCGATTAGGAAGTTGGTGGGGCATCTCACTCCCAATGTATCTATGGGTCATAGATTTTTTTAAATTTTAACATGAAAAGTAAAATAAATTACAATTTTACTTTTTTTTTTTCGGGTGGCATACATTAAAAATTTTAAATTTGGATAATTATCATTATATTTATTTAATTTTAATCCCTTTTTACTATTTAAATATTTAAAAACAGAGGGTGATAACCGATAATTATATTTTTTAATTTTAAGCATTTAAAGTTGAAGATAAATCTATTTTTCCTTATTCATTTTTAATTAATTCTAATATTCCTTTAGATTATGTTGGTTCTGTGCCAGCATTTTATCATTTTAAAGATATCAAATTAGATCAATACAATAATTATTGTTCTAATTTTATAAATAATAAATGGAATTTAAAAAATTAATGAATTAAATATTGTAATCAAGATAACTTATCATTATATCAAGTAATTAATCAAATTAATTATTATATTTTTTAATTATTTAAATTAAATATTAATAGTTTCCCAACTTTACCTAGTTTAACTTTTGGAATTTTTAGAGCTCATTATTTAAAAGACACTAAAATACCATTAATTGTTGGTAATACATATCAAGATATCAGATCAGGTTCTACAGGTGGAGCTACAGATGTTTATATTCCTTTAGGAAATAATATTAATGCTTACGGTGTAAATTCTTTATATCCTTATACTATAAAGAATTATCAAGTTCCAGTTGGTAATGTTACATTCTTTGAAGGAGATATTACTAAAGTAGATCCTAATACATTTGGGTTCTTTTATGTTAAAGTAATTTCACCTAAATTCTTAGAACATCCAATTTTACAAACCAAAGTTAAAACTAATAATGGATTTAGAACTGTAGCTCCACTAGGTACATGGTATGATTATATTTTCTCGGAAGAAATTAATAATGCCATGAAATACGGATATAAATTTGAAGTATTAAAAGGATATCTATTTGAGAAAGCTTATATTTTTAGTTAATTTGTTGATAGATTATACGAAATTAAACAAAATCATAGTAAAGATCATCCAATGTATTTAATCAGTAAACTATTAATGAATTCATTATACGGAAAGTTTGGTATGATGGAATTGTTATCTAAACATTCTATTTTATCAAAAGAAGAGTTTTTTTTTATTTCATTAACAATGAAAATAATATTATTAATGATTCAATTGGTTTAAATAATAATTTCTTAGTTTCATATTTAGATAAAAGTAAAATAGAAAATAATATAATTAATTCTGATAATGCTAATATGAATATATCTATCGCTATTGCTGCATCTATTACAGCTTACTCTAGAATTGAAATGTCCAAATTTAAAAATAATCCAAATTTTAACCTTTATTATACAGATACTGATAGTATTTATATCGATTCTGTTTTACCTGATACATTTGTCTCTAATAATGAATTAGGTAAACTAAAATTAGAATATACTTTCAGTTAATTTATTGCTATTGCTCCAAAAGTTTATGGTGGTATATTTTTAACACCTGAAAATAAATTTATGAAAATAGTAAAAATAAAGGGTTTTAAAAACCAAATCCCTTTTTCTGCATTAAAATCATTATTAGGTAAAGATCGTACATTCTCTTTACAGCAAGAAAAATGGCATAAAAATATTGAAGATAGTAATATTGAAATATCTAATGAACTTTATAAATTAATTGCAACTGAAAATAAGAGACATTTAATTTATAATAATAATTTAATAGTTAATACCATTTGTAATTGGTGAAAATAAAACAATTGAAAAATAATTATTTTTATAATAATAACCACAAATAAATATTTGTGATTCTTTAAATAAATTTAAAGAAATAAGGGTAGAAGGTTCATATATTTTTATTCAATTAAAAAATACTATTAAGAAATAAAGGCTCCTTAATGTTAAAATAATTTTTTTAATTTCAAATAAGAATGTTAATAGGGAAAAATAAAGAACATATTGTAATGATTAAATCACAGATGAATCAAAAACGAACTGTGTATAACTGGGATCATTTACAGTAAGAAATTATGATAGAAAGATACAGTCTCAACTTGTATGTGAATACAAGAGCGTTCCCCCAATCTTTTTATTAAGAAATGGAGTATCTTTTAACATACATAGATCTAGAGTCTGGGAACCAAGATTCTTTTATTGGCAATTACAATGCTTCTTACAGATAGAAACTTTAATACTAGCTTCTATGATCCAGCCGGAGGTGGTGATCCAATTTTATATCAACATCTTTTCTGGTTCTTCGGACACCCTGAAGTTTATATTTTAATTATACCTAGTTCTATTTAATTTACATAAAATTATATTTATATCTAATATTAATAATTAAAATATTAATATCAAAGTATATATATTTAGATCTAAATTATAATTATATCTAATATTAGAAAAAGTTTGATTTTAGGTAAGTGTAGGTTCGAATCCTATTTTTTCTTTCTTAGTCACATTCCATATTGACATACTACAAATCTTTAAATTTAAAGATACAAATAAATAAGAAAAATTAAAAAAAAAAATATATAATGGCTTTAATGTTTATATCTTTATTAAAATTATATCCTTTAATAATTATTATTTTATCCACTTTTGTATTTTCAGATGGTATACATCTGGAGCCTACTGGTGGGGATACATCTAATTCTGAAACTAATAATAATACAACTTCTTCAAAAAATAATAATATTGTTTTTTCTAATAATAATTTATCTAATAATAATAATGATTCAAATAAATCTGATAGTCATTCTATTTTTAAAACAATTGGTAAAGGTCTGGAAAAAACTGGTGAGACTCTTCAAAATTTAAATAAAGAGCGAGGGGATAAATTAGTAAATACAACTGTAAAATTATTAGATAATACGGGTTTAGGTGTTTCTGTTGGTGCAGGATTTCAAGCTGGATATAAATCATCAGCTAGACAACCAGCTGGTAAAAGATTAGCTATAGCTACTATCTCAGGTATTGCTTTTGGTTCTACACGTTTAGCTCTTGTTGCTGTAAATAGTATTAATTTAGCTTCAAATAGTAATCCACCTTCTCTAACAAGTAATCCACCTTTACCTGTTGAAAATACTTTTATAAATAGCCCATTAGAAAGTGAATTATTAACAAATCCAGTAGAAACATTTTTATATTCTATTTTTACTTTAGAAATTTGTACTTTATTACTAAGTTTAATTTTATTACAACTAATTATATCTAAATATATTTTATCTTTAGATTATAAATTTAACTGGTTAAATAAAATATTCTCTGAAACAAATGCATCTAGAATTAGAACTATTTTATTTAAAATTATAAAAATAACTTCCGGAATAAGAACGTATAATATATTAATGGTTACAATAATGGTAATATTTTGCTGTTTATTTAATTCGTATTTTTTATATGAGTTTATTAGTAATATTGATAATATGATTACAAAATATAACGAGTATAAAAAATAACGTTTTATTGCTAACAATCTTAAAATATTTCTTTATTAAAAATTTAAATGTTTATTACCCCTTTCTAAAAAAATTTTTTTTTTAATTTAATCTATTGTTTATAGCTTTATTAAAATCAAAATAATAATTAATATTCATTAAATATAAATAATAAAATAAATATAGGATTTATATTTTAATAATTAGAATAAATATTAAATATAGTTGGGCCTTTCTTATTGCTATGCATTAAACAATTAACTATATGCTAGAACATTCAAAATAAATTAGAAAAATAATAATAAATAATGTTTAATAGTTAAAATGTAAATGAATCTCAATAAAAAAAAAATAAATTCACCTTTAGAACAATTTGAAGTTACTAGTTTATTAGGTTTAAATGCTCCTATTTTAGGTTATTTAAATCTAAGTATAATTAATTTAACTTTATATTCTATTTTAGTATTAATTTTAATTGTTGGAATTCATTATATGGGAAATTTGGTATGACGGAATCATTACCTTTACATTAGTTAGTTTTTGAAAATCGATTTTATGAACTTGTTAATAGTAAAGAATTTATTATTAATGAAAATAAAATTATTATTAATAACAAAGAATATTTATATTAATAGTAATATTAATAATAATATTCATATTAATCCAAATTAGCAATAAATAGATACGTTAGTAAATTTAATTATTTACTAATATCCTTAATATTGATTTTAATATTAATAATATGGGGAAAGGTTATTCAATAAAATAAAAGCAACTCTTTTAGAATTAGAATAAAAAGCTCCATCAAATATAAAAAAAAACTCTTAACTTAATAGAACAGAACAGAATAGAACAGAGAGAATGTATTGGAATAATCTTGGGAAATTTAGCCTCCAAACCAAACAGAAAGGCAAAGACAAACACAAACATAAACACAAAGCACCAACACAAAATAATGCTATTAAAATGTTTATTTAAATTTGTACAAATTTAAATAAACAGGTCTGAATTTACCTCCTATAAATTATTTAGGGTATAAAAGTTTTCATAATAATAATAGTAATACTAATAAAAATAATAAAAATGTAGGACAATTCCAATATTTAAATTTTAAGCTAATAACTCTTTATTAAATAAAAATACACTTAATGATAATTTAAAATTAATTTAGGTAAATATTATGAATCCTTTAAATGATACTCAATTAGTGTTATTTAGTTTTTTTTTTTAATTTATTAAAAAAATTGTAACTTTTTTATTTTTTTTAGGAAGTTTTATGTCTTTGAGTTTGCATGCTGACTACTTTATAGGGGTAGAATGTATTTATTTATATTTAGCCGTTATAGAAAAGTAATTAAATATTTTCTATAGCTCAAGGAAGTTTTAATCTAGTTCTATTTAATTTATAAGCATACTGACTACTTTAGAGGTATATTTAGTAATTATTTTAAATTTAGTAATTATTTTAAATTTAGCGGTAATATAACCATAATTAACATTTTTTTTAAGTAAGTAACTTTTTTTTTTACCTCTTAGTATACTTACTACTAGTTTCCCATTTCTAAGAATATATTCTTGATCTTTAATAGTTCTTGTAAATGTACTTAAATCATTAATAATATCAAATTTATCCTTAAATTGTATAAATACTTGATTAAATTTATTTTCTATATTGTAATAATATTATAATTATTAAATAATTCAAATTTATATTTAAATTTAGAACGAAATTTAGAAACAAAAATTGTATTAAATGATTTTACTAAAACATTACCAAAAGCATTATAATCAGCAGAAGGAGATAAATTGTATCCTACAAAAGAAAATGTTTCCATTATTATTTTTTTTGAGTTGGTTTAACCAATTTAAATTTTAGATTTAAAATTTTATTAATAGGAATTATTAAATATTGAAATATTATTCCCTTTAGTTCAGTAGATTTATATTCTTCAGATTTTAAATCTAAAAAACTTGTTAATAAGGCTAATAACTTAGTTAAATCTTTTTTTTTTTGTTTTTTCATTGGACCTAAACCCATATACTTATTTTCATATAGGAGTTTAAAGCTAAACATTACATATTGTGCTTCATCTAGGTTACTCATTATTGGATTTCAGAATAAAGATAAATAGTGTTTAATAATATTTATATCTAGAAAAGATTTTCCATCTGAAAAGGTAAAGTTTTGATTACTGTTGTATTAAAAATTTTTTTTCATTCTAGATTGGCTCCGAGTAAAAACATTTGGTCTTAGTAGCTTCCCTCCAGTTATAGAATTTTAAACCTTTTTTAAAACATATGTAATTTTACTTACAAATAGAAAGCATAAACACCCTTAATTAAAAAAAAATTTTTTTTTTTGTTTAGGTAATAATATTACAAACGGAAATTATTTTAATAACTTCCTTAAATTAAGTTATTTGTTAAAAACTTATTCTAGGTATCATAAGTTGTATCTTAATTAATTCTCTTATTATTTTTAAAAATATTAAAAATCAGCGAAGTAACGGGTTTGAACCAAAAATATCGCCTAATTACTAAAAATTTTAAATTTAATTTCATAAATATAGTATAATTATAGATTATTTAATTTAATTTATTATTAGTATTAAATCTACAGATCTAATTAAAAGTAGTTGTAATTAGTAATATTTTAGATTAAAAAGTAATATCTTACAAATATTGTAAAAATTATGGGAAATTAAGTATTATTTAAAATAAAAGCCCATAATTTAATTGGTAGAATGATTTCTTGATAGGAAATTAATAGAAGTTCAAATCTTCTGGAGCTTATTTTATTGAATTATTCTTTTTTACATTAATTATTCATTTTATTTATTTTTCTATCTATTTAAATATTTATTGTTACAATATTAATTAATAAAAATTAATTAAAAATATAATTAATTTATTTATTTATATTTTATCTCTTTTTAACTTTTAATTAAATATTTTAAACATATAATACAATGATTAGATTCTATAGCTCTATTATTATTTAAATCAAATTATAACAATAAAAAAAAAAGTTTTAACTCATAATTTTATTTATTTTACTTTTTTTATACACAAAACTTATATATTTATTTTGTAAATTAATTTTATGAGGCTTTTAAAAAAACATGTTTTACTTAGATTGGTTAATTCTTATATAGTCGATTCACCTCAACCAGCAAATATTTCATATTTATGGAATTTTGGATCCTTGTTAGCTACTTGTTTAATTTTACAAATATTAACTGGAATATTTTTAGCTATGCATTATCAACCTCATGTAGATTTTGCATTCAATTCTGTAGAACATATTATGAGAGATGTTAACAATGGTTGGGCTGTTAGATATACACATGCTAATGTAGCTTCATTCTTCTTTATTTTTGTGTATGCTCACATTTTTATTTTTTATCTATTCGACTATCAAAATTTATATTCCATTATTGGTCAATGTTTATGTAAATCTTTTCAAACAAATTATAGATAATTTCTTAAATACTATTAAACTTAAACCTATTAAATCTTTAGTTAATAAAACAACATTAAATGTTAAAGATGACACTCAACCGTTTCTTCAATGGTTCGTTGGTTTTTCTGATGCAGAATCTTCTTTCATGATTAATATTAGAAATAACAGAGAAGTACATTTTATATTCCAAATCACTTTGCATATAGATGATGTAGCTGTTTTATATACCATTAGAGAGAAATTAGGAATAGGAGTGGTAACAATTAAAGGCAATACTTGTACCTTCAATGTACGTTCTTTTCAAGTAATAGTTGAAAACTTATTACCTATTTTTGACAAATATCCTTTACTTACACATAAACAATTAGACTATGTAGATTGGAGAAAGGCTGTTATGCTAAAAAAATTAGGACAAGAAAATGGTCGCTCTATAGATATTGATATCTTTAAAAAGATAGTTATTATAAAAAATAGTATTAATAAATCTAGAACTAATTATGAAGGCTATAATTTATCTAACAATATGATAAACAAAAATTGGCTAATTGGTTTTATAGAGGGTGATGGAAGCTTTTATTTTAGTAATTCTAGTGTAGTATTTGGAATTACTAAAAAAGATAAAAAAATATTAGAAGCAATAGCTTATTTTTTACACCACAATGTTCCACTATCACCTCCATGCCAAAATTTAATCCTTCCTAATAAACCTAATTGTATAATTAAAAATAATACAAATGCTTTCCAATTAGTAATTACAGATAAGGATGTGTTATTTCAATACATATATCCTTTTTTTAGAGATCTATCTTTTTATAGCAGAAAGGGTGTAGATTTTTCAATTTGGAGTTTAGTACTATATATATTTATATATGGTTACCATAATTTCTCTAAAGGTAGAGAGATATTACTAAAATTATCTAATAATATGAATTCGAAAAGATATTTTTCTAATTTATCCGATTTCATTGAAGTTGAGGAGATAGAAAATCTTTTTAGAATTGACCCTCCTTTTGAGATATACTTAGGTAAAAGTCATTTCAATTTGGCTAAAGAATATTCCTTAACTAAAGGAAGTAGAAAAGGTTTTAAGGTATACATTTATAAAAATGGAGTAAAAATTAAGGGTTCACCTTTTTATAGTTTAAGATCTGGGGGTAAAGCTATAGCTTTACATTCACCATCTTCTATCAGAAATTACCTGGACACAGGTAAAATCTTTAAAGATGGATATACTTTTTATTCAAGTTCCCAATCCAAAAAAGAATAGATAAAAATTTATGTTAATGGGCCTTTATATATTTAATCCTACTAATTTAATATATAAAGAAATAGGCTATATGCTAAAAAATTCATTATAAATATGTACCTTAAGGATAATAAGTAAATATTTACTCATAGGTAAAAATCATTATTTTTGTTTGAACAATTAGCAAGGAAAAAAAAATTCAAAACCTCTAACGATCATACGCCCTTTATTTCCTTTAATCAAAGTTATTATGTTAGATGGTAGTATAATTTCAAGTAATTATTTGGAAATATGAAATGATCTAATCTCCTGTTATTTGTTTATATCTCTACCTGGGTCCTGGCCCTCTTAGGAATAAAAAAGGGAAATAAGTGATTATATATCATTTTTTCTAGCCAGTGGGAGGTCAAATGAAGAGGTGGATTAATATAATTGTTAAAGGATGGTACACTAGATAATAACATTATACCCTGTTATATTTATTTATTTACCTTTATTAAATTTAACTTTTATATTTTATTATATATTAGGATTAAACAAATCAAGAGATTGCACATTGCACGTGGATTATATTATGGATCATATAAATCACCTAGAGTATTAGTATGGTCTATTGGTGTTATAATTCTGGTAGTTATGATGGCTACAGCATTCCTGGGTTATAAATATAGCCCAAAATGGTCTAAATTCAAATTTGATAATAAAAAAACAATAATCTTCACCACATGTCAAAATAAATTTATTAATAGTCATAATTTTATTCAAAAAAGATATTGTTCTAATTCCACAAAATCTAATGTAAATAACAAATCTAAATTACTAGTTGATTTTTTAAAAGAAAAAGAATTAACACCTATTTATTTTTATGAAGATTTACATTTAAACAATACAAGAAATAAAATTTTAACAGAAACAAAGGGTCTTAGTGGTATTTATTTAATTTTAAATAAAGTCACTTTAGATTATTATATAGGTTCAGCTTCTACAGATAGATTTTATGCTAGATTTTCTAATCATTTAATATATTTTAGAGGAAGTAAAATTGTGAAAAATGCAGTAAAAAAATATAATCTATCTAATTTTGCTTTTTTAATATTAGAATTGTTTCCTGAAATAGTGAATAAAGAAAACAATAAAAAATTGTTAGATAGAGAAGATTTATATTTAAAAACTTTGTTGCCCAACTATAATATATTAACTGAAGCTGGTTCTAGTTTCGGTTACAAACACACTGAAATAGATAGAATTAAAATGAAATCTAATTATAGTTTAGAACGACGATTAAAAATAGGTGACTTGAATAGAGGTAAAAACCTATCTAGTGAAACAATAAATAAGATGAGGGAAAAAGCATTATCTAGAGATAGAACAAAAATAAATATTTCTGAACAATCTTTATTAAATATGAAAAAAAATTCTAAACCTTTAATATTATTTAATTTAGATTCTACAGTTTTCGGTGAATATATTAGCATAACAGATACCGCTAAAGCTATAAATTGTAGTGTAAAAACAATTAGTAGAGCATTAAATACTAAAAAAAAATTATTAAAAAGAAGATTTATTGTTAAATATGCAGTGTCCTAAAATAAAAAATAACGGTTTTATATTTTATATTTAAAACCTTAAAAAAACAAAAAATTTTTTGTTTTTTTTAGGCTTCAACTCTTCCTCAGTGCCTTTTATCAAATTTGAATTTATATTATAGTCCCATAAGTACACATTTCTATGCAATTTTTAGAAAAAAATAGAAATAAAGTGGAATAATCCGACAGGGTTATTGAAGAAATATTATTTCTTTGGCAATGTTAGTGAAAACGATCAAATAATTTAAAATTTAAAGATCGTCGGTTATCTAATTAATCGCTACAGACTGGGTCACTAATGGGTGTCTGAAATGATGCTTAATGCACAGTCGAAACTTGATAGTCATACTTTGACTATGAGAATATACGAAATCAAAGTTATTCTGCTTTTTATTTTTATTCTGATATAATTTGAAGGTTAAATAAAAAGTAAGGAAGTATGTTTTACCTTACGGTCAAATGTCGTTGTGGGGTTGGCCTTTAATAGCCCCAGATGCTTATTTAATACTTTTTAAATTTATTTTTGTATCAAAAGGATGCCTAGATAAAATTATTAACGTTTTTATAGAGGTAATTGAACCAGGTAGTTATTTTATATTAAATTCTATTGCTCTAATTACTCCTATAATAACAAATTCAAATATTTCAAATAGTAAAAAGATTAGAATATTAGCTAAGGATCGAATTGGACCGCATGATATTACTATTATTTCTATATTATTTGGAAGTTTGTTAGGTGATTGTCATGCAGAGTTTAGAAATAAAGGTAATGGAACACGATTTTGTTTTTACCAAGAAAGTTCTCATGCCGCTTATTTAACTTGGTTACATGGTTTATTAGCTGATTTAGGTTATTGTAGTACAAATACACCTGAAATTAAAACACGGCTAGGTAAAAAAGGAATAGTTCGAAAAATTATAAGATTTAATACTTGGACTTATTCTAGTTTAAACTGGATTCATGATTTGTGGTATATTAATAATTTAAAAATAGTACCGTCAGTAATAGGCGAGTATCTAACTCCATTAGCTTTAGCTATCTGGATTATGGATGATGGTGGTAAAGTAGGCAACGGGCTAAAACTTTATACTAATTCATTTACTTATTCAGAATGTATATTGTTAGTTAAAGTTTTATATGTTAATTTTAATTTAAAATCTTCTATTCAATCTGCAGGTAAAGACAATCAATTTACTATTTATATTTGGAAAGAATCTATGCCTTTATTAGGGGAAATAGTTTTACCTTACGTACATCCTTCAATGAAATATAAATTAAGTATTTAAATAAGTATAGTCATTCAACAATAAACAATAAAAAAAAAAATAATATAAGTAGATAACATTTCCCTATCGATATATTATAATACTATTGCGTTATTACGGGATCCTATTTTTATTTGTTTTATTGTTAATGGCAACATTGATGAAAACTGGTTAAAGATATTATTTTGTATCTAGACCGTCGGTTTCTCTTAATTTTATTTTTTTTTTATTTAGTATAGTAATTATAATAAATAAGAGAGGTCGCTACAGACTGGCCCATCAATGGGTATTTATAAAAAACAAAAAAATTTTTGTTTTTTATAAATGCTTAATGTACAGTCGAAGTTTTAGCATTCAAATATTGAGTGTCATATGGTTTTACTGAAATGTTAAATTCTTTGTTTCAGTTTACTGTTTAATTATAGAATTAAAGTAAAATACGTGGTTATGTATTGAAAATCTAGAGATTTGAATTTAAATTAATTAAAAAATTCTGTCTACAGTACATATTCTTAGAACTTGGCTACGGTTAAATAATAGCTGTATTAAAAAATCATTATATGCTGGGAGTTTCTAAAGACTTGAATACCATTATTAATTTTATATACGTGGTAACAATTTTAAGTTTAATTTTATAGAATAATCAGCAGGAAATTATTTTCTCAGAGACTAGAAATGATTTACTATTCTTCATTGTAGTAAAGATATAGTCCAAATATTTAAATAATTTGTATATGCTGCACAGCCAACAAAATATATTATATATATAATATTCTATATAACTATAGAATATTATAATCAATAATTGTAAATTAACAATATTATTTATATATTTATCTTTAATCTCCCAGGGGTAAGATGTTTACGTCTACCCTTTAAAAATGATTAAATATTTTGTATTAATTTATCGAACTTACCTACTATCCCTACACTTCTTTCTACTGTTATGGGTGGCAGTCCCTTATCTGCCAATAGCACAGAGTTGGGAGCCGCAAATATTCAAACAAAAAATAAAAAAGAGTTAAATAGACCAAACTTAACTACTGAATTTATTGAATGGTTTATAGGGCTATGTGATGCTGAATCTAATTTCTTATGTCGAGTGCGAAAAGATAAACTTCAAAAAATAATAGGGTTTGAATTTGTTTTTAGAATTGCTTTACATATTGATGATATTGAAGTATTAAAATATATACAAACAAGTTTAGGCTGTGGGAGTATTCAATCACATAGAAATACTAAAGTATTTAGAATTTCTAAATTAGAAGATATTGAAAAAATACTTTTTCCAATATTTGATTTTTTTCCTTTGAACACCAAAAAACATTTAGATTATTTAGATTTTAAAAAAGCATACTTTTTGTTTGTGAATAAAAATAATTTAAATAAACAGGACGCATTCTCTAATATAATTACTATAAAAAATAGTATGAATGATAAGAGAATTAATTTTAATTTACCTGAAGATCACGTTATTAGAATTACAGGTCATTATTTAGTAGGTTTACTAGAAGGAGATGGATCTTTCTATTTAAATAAGCAAAGTTTAACTCCTCACATATCATTAGTTACTATTACACAAGATAAGCTTATTTTGGTAAAAATTAGAGAATTTCTATTGAATCAATTAGATGCACACTCTAAATTATTAGGTACTGAAACTAAATTAATTAACATTTTTGATAAAAAAACAATAGGAAACAATAAACCTATTTCTATTTTAGAAATTTATCAAATTGATTATCTATGTAATATTTTAATACCTTATTTAGATAATTTAAAATTCAGAACTAAAAAATATTTAGATTATTTAGATTTTAAAACAATAGCCTTTTTAATATTTGAAGGTAAATACCTTTCAGATAAAGGAAAAGAATTAATTATTAATTTGGCTGATCGTATGAACAACGGCAGATTATCTACAAATTCTAATAAATTCTTTATTGATAGTCAAACTAAATATGAAATAGATGAATTAATTAAATCAAAACCTTTAATTAGTATAGATTCCGAAGGTAGAGCTATGATTATAAAAGATGAAATTTATATTAGATCTACTTATATAATTCAAGCAATTCTACCTAATGGTTCTAATTTTTATTTCTCTAGTGCTGTTAAATGTGCTAATTATTTCCAAGTAAGCAATTCTACTATCGGTAGAAGATTAAATGATGGTAAATCACTAATAATCAATGGTCAAGTGTCTGTTTTAATGTTCAAAAGAATTAGAGCTTATTCACCCACTTCGTCTCAGCTACAGCCAGCTGCTAGCTATTAAACAACAAAGGAAGAGGTAGGATACGAAAATATAATATATAAAAATATGTTTAAATATTGTATTACCAATTTATTATCGGCTGTTCCTGTATTTGGACAGGATTTAGTTGAGTTAATCTGGGGTTAAATTAGGCCCCTTAATAACAGTAATGTTTTTAATTAAAAACAGGGTAAATTGCAAAGACTCTTAAATTAAGACAATTTGCAGCGAAGCTTGATTCAGTTGTTAGGCTCGATCTTAAATTAGAGTTGGTAATCAAGAACGTTCAACGACTAACAAGTGAGTTTTACCTACAATAATCTTGACACGAAATCCCTGCATCCATTTTGTTTTAATTCATTATCCCTACTTATCCTAACTAGACAAAAGGAGGGATACTGAGAGCTATCTTCACCCACTCAGGTTCAAAGGTCCTAGCTGGGAGGCTAGGTAAAATTTTTATTATTGGATGATAATATAGTCTAAGCATTATCGAGAGACAATGAAGATAGTCTTAAATAAACTATCGTTAATAACTCTGGGATTTAGTGTAAGCAATGCCACTCTTAATAGATTCTTCTCATTACATTACCTATTACCATTTTTATTAGCTGCTTTAGCAGTTGCACATTTAATTGCTCTTCATACACATGGATCTAATAATCCAAATGGTATAGGTTCAAGCTCAGATAGAATTACAATGCATCCTTACTTTACATTTAAAGATCTTGTAACTATCTTTTTATTTTTCCTTGTTTTATCTATCCTTGTGTTCTATTATCCTAATTTACTAGGTCACAGTGATAATTATATACCAGCTAATCCAATGCAAACACCAGCTTCGATTGTGCCAGAATGGTATAAAAGTAAAAGATGCCATGCTTAAGATTAATCTTATGAAAAATTAACTTTACTATATGCTGGAAAATCCTAAAGACTTGTATACTAATTTTTTTGTTTACTACCTCTTCTCCCTCTTACTACTACTTATCTAGCCCTAGCCTTAATTATGAAACGCTAACAGACCTATACTTGGACTAGTAGTTATAAGTGATAGGCTTAGTAGCCGTTTTTCTCACGGCCCTGCGGAAGCTATTAAGGGTAAATGGGCTCTGACTTGTTTTCTTTAGCATCGCTTGCTTTAGCTTAAGTAAAGAGTAAGCTTGGACACTTAACCAAGAAAAGTATAAATAATATGAGTAATAATTTCAAGTATATAAAATGGACAACCAGCAGGAAACCTAAAAAAAAAACTTCCCTCGCCCTCCCGCTAGTCTGGCCAAGCCTACGGCAGGACCGCAAGCGCGCTCCAATAAAAATTTGATATCAAATTTTTATAAGCGCTCCGCAGAGGGAGGGGGCCGGCGGGCTCAACCCTTTTAAAAATTTTACTTAAGGAAAAATTTTACAGCCTGCGGTTTATTTAATTAATTTTTAAATATTTTTTTTTTTACCCTCAGAGACAATACGTAAAGCTCCTAAATTGAGTGTACTCCTTAGGATGAAGATATTTGTTCCAACCATTATTGAAAATAATGGGTTATATTATTTAAATATTAGTGATCTGATAACTTCTATAAGTTTAGTATGTACTAAAAAGTACTCAACTCAGGTATTAACACAAAAAAGAAAAAGATTAACCTCAGTTGAAAGATCACAAATAATTATACCAATTGAAAGTCCATGACATGACTGTATTATAGGGTTATTATGGGGTGATGGACATATACAAAAAAGATCTGTCTTAGGTAATTCTAGATTTATTTTTGCACAGAGTAGTTTAAGATTACATCATATTAATTATTTTAAACATGTTTTAGAATTATTTAAGCCTTATTTGTCAAATGATTTTATTTATAAAGAAAAAACCTTTACAGATAAGAGAACTAACAAAGAATATAAATCAGTTCATTTTGCTACATTGTCCTTGCCTTGTTTTAATTACTATAGAGATATGTTTTATGATTCAAATAACTTAAAAATAGTCCCTTTAAATATAAAAAATTTACTTACACCTAGAGGATTAGCTTATTGGATAATGGATGATGGTTCTCTTCAAAACAAAGGTTTACATTTAAATACCTACGGTTTTACTCATGAAGGTATTTTAAAGTTAAAGGAAACCTTGGAAAACATGTTTGGAGAAAATTCGTTAAAATGTTCCATCCATAAACATAAAAAGGGAGAAAGAATTTACATATGGGAAGGAAGCATGGAGTGCTTAAGAAACAATATTTATCAGTTTATGGTTAAAGATATGCTATATAAATTAAACTCTCAATAAATACCTAGTACTGCATAATCTCCTCCTGTGTGAAGGCGAAGTATAAATTTTATATTTTAATGGTTATTTTTAATAATAAATGGACTCAATGGATGTGCATTAGCTAAACGCAGCAGCACCGGTTATAATATTTAAAATTTGATCTTTTACCTTTCTACGCAATATTAAGATCAATTCCTAACAAACTGAAACTCTTAGCGGTTTGTATAAATTCTACTATATGCTTGAAAGTCTTAAAATTCGAGTACTGTATTTCACAGTAAAAATCTTAGAATTTGGTTAAGATAACTAGCAAGTTTTTCACTTCATATACGGAGAACATTACACTCCAAATTACTCTGTATTAAATTTTAATCAACAGGGGAATAATAAGAAAGAAAATCTTCATCGACTATATGTAGAAATATTAATTTTTAAATAAAAAAAAAAATTCAATATAAGGTATAGTCAATAAAGGCTGGAAAATTTTATTGAGATAGTATTTCTTATTTTAATCTATATCCTAATTTCAAAATTTACCATTTTAAATTCAAGGGTTACTCCAGATAATAATAGTTTGTCTATTTCTTCTGCACGTGAACAATTAAAACAATGTAAAGAAAATTTTAAATTACCTTCCAATTTCAATGTGGAAGAGTTTCGTGAAGTAGCTAATGGATTTTTTCAGGCTGAAGGTCATGTTTCTTGTCGAATTAAAGGTAAGTATTTTTCACCTGTATTTGCTGTTAACCAAAATTTTTCAGCGAAAAGTTTAGAATTTTTCTTAACTCTTTGGCATGTTCTAGGACGAACAGGTTCATTGAGTTTAATTAAAAAATAAACATGGTAAAATAGTAATACGTTTATCCTCTGAAAGTTGGGATACTATACTTAATACTTATTATAAATATTTTAATAGTATTTATGGTGAAAAATATATTGCTTTTAAAAAATTATCCGATATACGACGTCTAACCTCTAATTATTTAAAATTAGATCCTTCTTCCTTAGCTCTTGCTACCCATATTCTTTACGATCTTTCAGCAGAGGGGGTAGACAGAAAAGATTATCTATCGGAGCAATTAAGTTTATTTGGTATTAGTTCCACTAATGTAAAACTTCCTATTTACACTGATAATTATAAAAGCCCAACTATACTTTTTATTATAGGGTTTATTTTAGGTGATGGAACTTTACATTTAAGAGTAAGAAATTTGGATAAAGGTTCAATTTGGTTAATACCTACTTTATTATTGCCCAGCTTAAAAATAAATATAGTGCTCATTTTTTTTTTCTATATTAGAAAATTTTTTTTAAATCTCTCGATATTTAAACTTATACTATAAATAAAGCAAAAGACTCTGAAATTGTAGATATTTTAAATTTATCCGTGGACAAAGATAATATCAAAGAAATGACAATTTTTACAGTAGAAAGTATTAATTCTATATTTGAAAAATTACTTCCTGTGATTAGACCTTATTCTAATTATCTTTATTGGAAATATGACCAATATGAGTTAATGTCAAGTGTGGCACCTCTTGTTAACGCTAAAGCACATTACACTTTATATGGTTTTACTACTATTTTAGAAATTATTTATAGTTACCCTAATAAACGACTTCAGTCTAAAGAATTTTGGCTTGATATTATTCAAACTTGGTTTAAAATCCGAGCAAGTAAAACTAAATCAGGTGAAAATAATATTCAGGCAGTTTATGGACGAGGTACGTTAAAGGGAAGTATTATTGCTTGGAAATGTGTATTCCCTATCGAATCTAAAATCAAATCTAGACAGTTTGGTTTTACAAAAAATACTGAATCAAGATAAGCACTTAAACAAGCTATTTATTATCGAGATATTTATATAAAATCTTGGATAGATTCCCTTAAATAGCTAAAATATTTTTTTTAATTATATGGTTAGGAGTTATAGCAATGTTTGGTTCTTTATTAATTTTATTAATACTCCCTTTAACTGATTTATCTAGAATCAGAGGATCGCAATTTAGACCTCTGATGAAACTAGCATTCTGGTTCTTTGTGGTAGATTTCTTTATCTTAACATGGATCGGATCTCAACACCCTAACTCTCCATATGTTGAAATAGGGCAAATTGCAACTGCATTCTATTTTACTTGGTTCATAATTATTGTACCTGTAATCGGATTAATTGAAAATAGTTTATTTGATACAGCTTTAGTTGAAAATAAAAATACTTTTACCCCTTCCCATCAGATAAAAGAAAAAAGGTATTTTAATAAACAAATGAAGTTGCTAAAAAGAATTTTTTTTGGTTTTAAAAAAGGTTTAATTACACCTAATTTACCTTTAAATATACTTAAATTACAGAATAATCCAATTATTAGAATACTTAGAGTTTTAGGTGGGATTAGTATTATTTTAATACTAACACATAAATTAGATCTTTTAGGTTCTGGTTTGTTATATTTTACAGCTTTGTATTTATGTTTTATTATAAGTATTATTTTTTGTATATATCTTATGTATGTAAATTTTCATAGAATAAAATATATGTATAAGGTTTTCAACAGCAATAAACTAGAAGTACGTAATTCTCCTTTAGATAGATTAGCTAGTCATATAGCTAAAGTTATTTGGTGCGCTAAAGGTGCTTGTGATGCAGTTGCTCCTATAGGTGTTGCTTTTGGTACTATGGCTGGAATAGATGAGATACGTAAAGCTAAAGGTTATGATCCTATTTTTATACCTTTTATAGTTGATTTACTTTTATCTGATACTGAAGCAACAAGTAAATATAAAGAAAAAACACGTTTATATTCCGAACTAAGTCGAAATAATACTAATATAAATTATTCTGAAAAAGAAATTTCATTTATTAATGATTTAGAAAAAGATAATGTGATTACACCCAGTGAATCTTCAGAATGGAGAAGAACAGTTCAAGAAAATAAAGGTTTATTGATGGATGCTAATACAAATATTAAATCCAAAATTATAGATGCTTTAAACGATAGAAAAAACAAACCATAAAATAAATATTAAAAATGAAGTCATTCATAATTCATATTTATTATTTAAATAAACAATCCCCTATTTTATTGGTCTGTAATTATATACTGCTAATCCAATGCAAACTCCAAGTTCAATTTTGCCTGAACGGTATAAAAGTAAAAGATGCAAGCTTAAGATTAATCTTATGAAAAATAAACTTTCGTCTTAATAAACCAGTTGCGCCACCCCTTCCCTTCATTGCAGTTGCGCCCTGAAAAAAAATTATTTCAGCGGGCGTTAAAAAAAAATTAAAAATCATTTGATTTTTTTCCAGCCTTGCGCTAAGCCCAAGCCGGGGGCTTCCAACTTTAGCGCGGCTCCAGAGCTGCCGGCTTTAGCATCAGCGGAATTTTTTTTAGTCCTTGCTATCACTGAGCGCTTAGGAGGGAGTTATAGCTATGTTTGGTTCACTATTAATTTTATTTTATTTTATGGTTAGGAGTTATAGTAATGTTTGGTTCTTTATTAATTTTATTAATACTCCCTTTAACTGATTTATCTAGAATCAGAGGATCGCAATTTAGACCTCTGATGAAACTAGCATTCTGGTTCTTTGTGGTAGATTTCTTTATCTTAATGTGGATCGGATCTCAACACCCAGTGAGCCCTTACGTTGAAATAGGGCAAATTGCTACAACATTTTATTTTACTTGGTTCATATTTATTGTACCTGTAATCGGATTAATTGAAAATAGTTTATTTGATACAGCTTTAGTTGAAAATAAAAATACTTTTATCCCTTCAGTTCTAGAAACTAAAAAGAGTTTCCCTGTAGGACTAGTAAATAGAAAAAATTTGATTAAATTTTTTTATTTTATATTAATTTTAATTATTGTTTATATTGTTACTAAAATGAATTACATTTTTTTAGACGATGGAAGTGTTGTAGTAAAAGCTAATCCTGATTGGAAAGATAGTTTTATTAATTCTCCTTTAGAAGTCGGAGATTCTGTTCATAAGTTAATTTTAGATAATTTATCTGATACTTTAATAATTAAATTTATTATTATTTATTTATTACTATCATTGTCATTTATTCTAATTTGTAAGCTTATTCTAAATACTAATCCAAATTTCGATAGGTTAAATAAATACCCTCTTGGTATTTACATTAATAAAATTCTTGTTAAATATATTTCTATTTGGCAGGCAAGTAGTACTATTTGGATTTTTTTTATTATTACAGTAGTCATTTTTTTCACTTTAGTTTGCATTTATTCAGACATTAAATTAATTTCGTTGTTATCATAAATATTTTTCTAACTTATTATTATTCTTTATTTTTCTTTCAATTTTCTGTTGTTTTTTTTTTTACTAATCTTTTACCCCTTTAAAAAAAGACAAAACAATTTTTTTTTTGTTTTTTTTTTTCTTAAAGAGATTACAACTAATACTAGGCTTTAGAGCTAACAAATACGAAATTTTCTTTTAAAAAATAAAATTATATTGATCTTAGAGATCAGGTAAGTGATGAAGATTTTAAAGAGTGGTAATCATCCTTTGCTAGATAAAATTTTATAATCCCACATTTTTAATTTAGAATAAAGTGAAGAATAATCAAATAAAAATCAAATATAATAAAAAAATAAAAAAAAAAAACAACAAAATAAAAAAAATTTTGTTTTTATTTTTTTATTTAGTTTTTAATTTATTAGTTTCAATATAAGAGTATATTAGATTAAAAATGATATAATATCTCCTAAAAATTAATAAATATAACATTTTTTTTATTTCATTTAATAAACAAAATTTAAGGGTTCTTAGCTTAATTGGTAGAGCATCTGGTTGTCGACTAGGAAGATCCCAGTTCGAATCTGGAAGGACTCGTTTAAATAAAAAAAAAACTAACTAATATTTAGTTAAAAAATAAAAAATAAAAAACAAAATTTTTGTTTTTTTGTTTAATTAAAATATTTTAAATTATAAAAGAGTTAGTAAATTAATTTTTAAATTTTAAACGGTAGATGACAAAGTGGATATAGTCGCTCCTTTTGGGAAGGAGAGATATAGCGTGTTCGAGTCGCGCCTACCGTAAAAAAAAATAAATTTAATACTTGTAAAATTGTATATGCTTATCATAGATTTGTGAAATTAGGCAGTATGGCCGAGCGGTTAAGGTGGGGTACTGTTAATACTCTATTTGAAAAAATTCAGAGGTTCGAATCCTCTTATTGCCTTTAAATTATAAATTGTGTTTTAATTAAAATAGAGTAACAAAAAAACAAAAACAAAAAAATTTTTGTTTTTTTTCTTTTTTTCTTTGTTTTTTTTTTTATTTTTTTAATTACTAAAAAAGCGAACATGTTGAAATTTGGTAAACAATCTCCTCTTAAGCAGGAGTGGAAGTAATTCCTTAAGAGTTCAAGTCTCTTTGTTCGTACTATTGTTTCAAAGATAGTGTTAATTAATAAAAAAAGATTATTATGCTTTTTTTATTCAAGCGATAAGGTGTAAAGGTATGCACAATAGCCTCATGAGCTATTAGGTCAGGTTCAACTCCTGATGTCGCTAAATTAAAAAACAAAAAATTTTTTGTTTTGTTTATTTTAGATGTTTATTTTCTTTTAATAATTTATTAAGAGGTCTTTTAGTAAAATGGTATTACCGCTACCCTTCAAGTAGCAATTGTCAGTTCGAATCTGGTAAAGACTAATCATTTTAATTTTTAATTTTATCCTGGAAGAGTTATACATCGGTAAGTTTGTGCAATTGCTAATTGTTGGGAGAAATACCCTTAGGGGTTCGAATCCCCTCTTTTCCTATATTAATCACATTCTATATTGATACATTACAAATCTTTAATTTTAAAGATACAAATAAATAAGAAAAAAAAATAACAAAATATATAATGTTTAACAGTTTAAATGTAAATCAATCTCAATTTTTAGTTAATTCACCTTTAGAACAATTTGAAGTTACTAGTTTATTAGGTTTAAATGCTCCTATTTTAGGTTATTTAAATCTAAGTATAACTAATTTAACTTTATATTCTATTTTAGTATTAATTTTAATTGTTGGAATTCATTATATGGGTAACAATGAAACTAAATTAGTTCCTTCAAAATGGTCTATAGCTTTAGAAAGTTTATTTGCAAGTATAAATTCAATGGTAAGAGAACAATTAGGTAAAGAAATTTACTTCCCTTTTATATACTCTTTATTCTTTTTCATTTTAATAGCTAATTTATGCGGTGCAGTGCCATACAGTTTCACAATTACTACTTCTGCTATAGTATCAATAGGATTAAGTTTTACTATTTGGACAGCTGTAACTATTTTAGGTTTAAGCACTCATAGATTACATTTCTTCTCATACTTTATACCTTCAGGTACTCCATTAGCTCTTGTACCATTATTGGTATTAATTGAAGTAATTTCATATGTTGCTAGAGCTGCTAGTTTAGGTCTAAGACTTTTTGCAAACTTATGTGCAGGGCATACGTTAATGAAAATCTTAGCAACATTCCTTTATCAAATGTTCACAAGTAGTATAATAGTAGGTGTATTAACTTTAATTCCTTTCACAGTGTTCTTAGCAGTAATGACACTTGAACTAGGAGTTGCTGTAATACAAGCTTACGTGTTCACTATCCTTACTTGCTCTTATATTAAAGATGCAATTGAATTACATTAATATAGGATTATGAAAAAAAGTACGATACTTTTAAATACTTCTACCCCTTTCCCTGGTGTAGTGCAAGCGAATGAATCAGCTAAAGTTTTAATCGATACAAATAATATTAAGGTTGAGCAAAAAATTACAGGCCCTGTTTTAAACTCTAATTTTAAACCTAACCCTTGGTTTATTGTAGGTTTTTCTGAAGCTGAGGGAAACTTTGATTTCTCTATCTTTAATAACTCTAGAGCATTGTGCTCCAAAGGAATAAAATTTAGATTCAGAATTACTTCTAAATATACAGATATTGTTTTATTATGTGCAATTAGAAATTATTTTGGCAATGGAACTTTTTTTTTTAGAAAGGACACCGAAGTAGTAACACTGGAAATATCTTCTATAGAAACTCTTAAAACCAAAGTGATCCCTTTATTTGACACGTACCCTTTAAAAGGTACAAAATACTTTGATTATTTAAATTGGAGAAAGGGATTTATCGATTTTTTAGAAAATAAAGACACTAAAGAATCTAAATTAGCTTTAATAAAAAGATTAGAAGAACTAAAACTTATATTAAATGCTAATAAAAAAGAATATAACCTTCCAATTGAACATTTAAAAGATTTTTGTGGTCATTATATTGCAGGGTTTGTTACAGGTGATGGTAGTTTCTCAGTTGTAACTGGACCAGAGACTTTCCACAATGGATTTGGTACTACAATGTTTTTAATTACACAGCACACTAATAATAGACCATTAATTGAAGCAATTATGAATTTCTTTGGTGTAGGACAATTAAGTATAATAAACAGTAGACCAGATGTTGTAAACTACACAATAACTAATAAAGATGAGTTAAGTAGAGTAATAATACCTTTTTTTGAGGAGTATCCCGTTTATGGGTTACATGCTGTTTCTTTCTATAAATGGACAAATATCATTAAATACTTTAAAGATAAGAAAGATATTATCAGCAAAAGAGGTAAGGACTCAGAAATTACTACTCGAAAATTAGAAGTTATTTCAAATATAAGATCTTATTGGCTTGAAAGAGATTCAACCTCTATATTTAGCGATTTAAGCTTAAATTTTGAAACTTTAAACAGTAATCTTAAAAAATATTTGAAGTAAAGAATAAAATGTTTTACCCCTATTAAAAATTAAGGAATAATAATTCCTACCCCTTTTTTAACAAAAAGAAATATCTTACAAATATAAAGAGGACATACTCTAATGAAAATCTTAGCATCTTTCTTATATAAATTATTCAATGCTGGTTTAATTGTAGCAATCTTAACCTTAGTTCCATTTGTATTATTCTTAGCTATTATGGGATTAGAATTAGCAGTTGCAGTAATACAAGCATATGTATTCAGTATTTTAACATGCTCTTACATAAAAGATGCTATAGAATTACACTAGTCAAATTTATTAGTTAATATCTAATTTAATTTAAAAAAAAAAGTATTAAATATAATATTTTAAAATTACCCCTTTATTTTAATTAAAAAAAAATATTATAAATCTTACTAATCTAAAATTTAATCAAATATTAAAGTACTACTAGTCCAAAAAATGATAGCTTTAATAATAGCTAAATTAATTTAAAATAAAAATTAAAAAAAAAAAATAAAAAAAAAAAGTTTAAAATTATATTTACCTTTTAGGAGCTTAAGAGGGTATTTAAAAAATTCTTTTTAAAATTTTATTTAATTAGATAATATTTTAATACTATTTAATTTATAAAAGGAAAGTAAAAAGTGTTCAAATTTTATAAGTATAGTGTAAATATTTATAAGATTATTAGTAAAATTAATTAGTATTTGTTAAATTTAGGTATAAAAATATCATATTTAACGCTTCTCATTCATCTATAGTTTTTTTATTTAAAAAGTATTTATGCCAAAGCATTATCTTTAATGCTTTTATATATTCAGTTAATTGGATCGGTTTTGGGTATATATAGTGGATTATTTAATTTATATTAAATTAAATGTATTTTGGTTCTTTCCAAATGGTAACTGTGTATTTTTATTAAACGGATACTCTATCTGTTTTAATATTTGATTAAACAGGGAGTCTATCTGATTTAATATTTTTAAATTTAAATTTATTTATATTAAATTATTTTAAGCTAAAAAGAAATTATAAATAAATCTTGTAGTTTAAATGGTAAAATGTTTTATTAGCCAATCAAGAGATGGCAGTTCAAATCTGCTCATGGTTACATAAAAAGCATTAAATTTTTAACTTTCTTAAGAAGAAATCTTAATTTTTTCAGAAACTACTTCTCAATATTTGCAAGTTTTATTAAAATGGCCTTTTTTGTTATTAAAAACTAAGTTTATTAAAACTTGTTATTTTTTAAATATAAATAAAGTAAAAAATATCTTAAATAGAATTACATTTTAAGATTTAATTGACACTCCTAGAAATAACCCTAACCAAACGGATATGTGGATATACTTTTTAAATGAAGCTAAATCCTTAAAATATTTAGTTCTTTATTGTGTATTTTGATTAAAATTAGAAAGAGCTATAAAATTATTTTATTTTTTTTTTAATTTAGTTTAAACAGTTAATGGAAATCTTGAAAATATTTTTATTTAAAAACTTAATGAATAATTGGGTTTTTAATGTTTTACTATAACACCAGATAGTATTGATTTTAGTTCAGTACCAAAAGAAATTCAAATTGAAGTTACTCTTGATTATTCTCTATATCATAGAGATACAATAAGAAAAAAAAAAAAAATAAAAAATATATTTAGAAATATAATCTTCTGTTAAAAAGTAATTTAATATAATTAATAAAAGGATTAATTATATTTACTTTTATTTGAAAAACAACAAAAAATAGAATAGTAAATAAAAAAGGATACTCTCATTATCTCATTTGAAAATAGTTAAATTTTTATTTAATTATTTATTGCCTAATTAAGCAGAGATAGTTCTTAATTATAATAAGAGCCTAAATTACGTTTGTTAAATATGCCTCAATTAATTCCTTTTTATTTTATAAATCAATTATCTTTTTCATTCTTAAGTTTACTTGCATTGATTTATATTTCTTCTAAATATATTTTACCTTTATTTACATTTCAACAAGTAATAAGAATGTATATTACTAAATTAAGTAATAAATCTTAAATTTAATCAAATTTTTTTTTTAATAATTTTTAACCCCTTTTTATCTATTCTTTTTGTTTTTTTATTTATTTTTTTTTAGTCATTAAAGCAAGTAGAAAATAAAAATTCTAAAAAACAAAATATAAAATAAAAAAGTGTAAGAGCTTAGTATAATTGGTAGTATCGTAAGGTCCAAACTTACTGGTCGGTGTTCGAGTCGCCTAGCTCTTGATAAAAACAAATTTTTTGTTTTTTTTTAATTTTTAGTAATGATTTTCATTAGTATTTTAATTTTTATAGTGGCTATGGCCCTACCTTCAATTAATAAACATATTTCTCCAATCTTATTAACAGGAATATCTTCTATAGTTTTTATTTATGCCGGAGCATTAATTTTTAATGCTTTATATATTCAGTCTATTGGATCAGGTATAGGTATATATAGTGGATTATTTCAAATAACTACTCTATCTAATTTATTAGATAGTTTTAAATCAATGATTACATCTAGTAATATATCTTTTAATTTATTATTTAAATTAATTTTCCTTTTAATATTTATTATATTAACTATTTATTTAATTGATCAAGAAAATATTCATAAAACTTTAAAAAATCAGAAATTTATTGAAAGTTCTAATTTTAATCAAAAATTAAAACAAATATTTTTACAATATATTCCTGCTGCAATAGCATATGATCAATTTCTAAGTACTAAACAGAAAGGTAAAAGTGAAATAGCAACAATGAAACAGGAATATACAAAAGATTTAAATAAATATAAAAAAGATATTGTTGACCTAGAAAATAAAGTTTCTGAAAATAATACTAAGTTAACTTCAATTCATCTTGATCTAAAAAATCGATTAAGTGAACTTCATTCAAATATAGTTAAAAAAGATAAAAAAATAATAGAATTAGATTCTATTCGAGAGATTAAAGATAAACAAATAAGTGGAAGTATTTTAGATCAAATAGAACAAAATAAACTTAAAAACGAAATTTCAATTAAACAAGATTTGACTTATCTAGAATCAGAAAATAAAAGAATATCAATTGATATTGAACAATTTATAAACGAATACCCAGAAGAAATAGCAAAAAATAGTCTTTTCAATTTTGATTTTAATTTTAATATATTTGATTTTATTAAAGGGTTAGACAATGATGAATTATTAGCTTTAGGGGGTTTATTATTAGGTCAAGTAATTTTCAGTAATACAATCTCTATTATCTTAATATTATATGGAGATTATTTAATTAACCGATTTGATTTAGAGAATAAATATCCAAAAATAGCTAAATTTATTCAATTACGTAGAAAATATCAACAATATTATTTAAAAGTTTGTTTCATTTCAATATTCATGGCTTTATTACCTCAATTTTATGTGTATATTACAATATTGTTACCTAAATTTATGGAAATATTTTCTTAATCTAATTAATATTAGATATTAAATTTATTTAATCTTTTTTTTAACCCCATTTCTCTTATAAGTTATCCGCCTTTCTGTACTTAAAAAATAAAAACAAAAACTTTTTTGTTTTAATTAGGTACAAAAATTTTTGTTTTTATTGCTGATATATTGCACTATATTTTCCAATTCGGCTTAGTTTAACAATAAAAGGTATAAGTCTTAAGTTTTAATCCTAAACAAGTCCAGTTTTAATATTTAAGTTTTATGATCACTATTGTTTTTAAAAGTAGTGCACATAACCTAAGGTTGTGAAATATTGGAAAACAAAAAAATTTTTGTTTTTTGTTTTTTGTTACTCGTTCAATTCGGGTCAACCTTACTTTTTTTAGTAATGATTTTCATTAGTATTTTAATTTTAATAGTGGCTATGGCCCTACCTTCAATTAATAAACATATTTCTCCAATCTTATTAACAAGAATATCTTCTATAGTTTTTATTTATGCCGGAGCATTATCTTTTAATGCTTTATATATTCAGTCAATTGGATCAGGTATAGGTATATATAGTGGATTATTTCAAGTAACTACTGTATCTCAATTAATAGATACTTTTATTTTTTTAATAGGAGCTTTAATTTTAATAGCTTGGCCTTCTATAACTGAAACTGATTTAACTAAACCAATTTCAAATTATATTAAATTAAATGAATTTAATTTAAATAACTTAAATAGAGAAACAACAAACAAATTAAATTATGCAGCTGAATATTCTTTAATTGTATTATTTAGTACATTAGGAGCTTCTTTATTAGTTTCATCAGCTGATTTGATTTCTATGTATTTAAGCATAGAATTACAATCATTTGGTGTTTATATTTTAACAACTCTATATAGAGAATCAGAATCTGCAACATCTGCTGGTTTAAAATACTTTTTATTAGGTGGTTTATCGTCTTGTTTAATTTTATTAGGTGCTGGTATAATCTATACTTATACAGGTTTAACTAATTTTGAATCTATCTACAGTTTAGCTTCAGTTTCAGATAGTAGTAGTATTACTCAAGGTTTAAGTTTAGGATTAATAATAATATTTATAGGTTTTTTATTCAAAGTAGCAGCAGCACCTTTACACAATTGGGCTCCAGATGTATATGAGGATAGTCCAACTATAGTAACAATTTGGTTAACTATAATGCCTAAAATCTCTATATTAATATTTTTATTAGAGTTGTACACACATATAGGTTTAATTGGAAATAATATCTCAATATCCTCAGTAATAGATTTAATAGGTTCTGTGAGTTCAATTGAAACAAATGTATTAAATGAAGGAATATTAAATTCAGAAAATACAATAGCAGCTTTAAAAAATTTATTGTTAATAAGCTCATTATTATCTTTAATTATAGGTACAGTAGTAGGTTTAGCTCAATCAAGAATAAAAAGATTATTAGCCTATAGTACTATTTCTCACATAGGGTTTATCTTATTATCTTTATCAATAAATACTGAACAATCAATAGATTCTTTAATATTTTATATAATACAATATTCAATTACTAATTTAAATACCTTTTTAATAATAATAGCTTTAGGATATATAATTCATAATTCTATAAGTTTAAATTCAGAACTAAGTGAAACTGAAAATTATAAAATAAATGAATTAAAAAAAGAAAAAGGTTCAGAAAAAGATATAAAAGAAATATCTGAACTAAAAGGTCAATTTTTTTCAAATCCTTTACTTAGTTTAAGTTTAACTGTATGTTTATTTTCAATGGCTGGTGTTCCTCCTTTATTAGGATTTTTTTCTAAACAATTTGTTTTATATTCCGCAATTCAAAGTGGTTATTACTTCATGTCTATAGTAGGAATATTAGTAAGTATAATTAGTGCTTCTTATTATTTAAAAATAATAAAAGTTTTACACTCTGAACCGAATAAATTAAATGAAAGTAAAAAATCTTTATTAAATAATGGAGAATCTTTAAATAATTTAAATTCAATATCAACTATTAGTAATTTTCATAGTTATTTAATTTCTATTTTAACATTAACTATATTATTTTTTATACTTAAACCTTCAATATTATTAAATAGTACACAATTACTTTCTTTATCTTTATTTAATTTTTAATGAATAATTTATTAATGTTATTTGTTTTTGTACCTATTTTATCTCTAATTTTATTAGCTTTAAATATTTTACTTGCACCTAGAAATCCTGATGAAGCCAAACTATCTGCTTATGAATGTGGTTTTAATGCAATTCAAGGTCAAACTAGATCAACTTTTCATATTCATTTTTACGTGGTTAGTATGTTATTCTTAGTTTTTGATCTTGAAATCCTTTTATTACTACCTGTTGCGGTTACGTTATACCAAGTAAGTACATTTGGATTTTCAGTTGCAATTTTATTTTTTTTCGTATTAACTATTGGTTTCGTATTAGAAATAGGTTCTGGAGCTATTAGTTTAACATCGGAAAAAACTAAAATTTAAGCATAATCAACCCCATTAACTGCAAAAATTTAAATTTAATTAATTTTAAATTTTTTTTTCAACTTAAAATATCTTAATAAAATAAGCAAGTTTTTATATCTGCTAATGTTTAAACTTAAAACTTTAATTTTAATCTAACTTAACATAGTTTAATCTATTTTTATATAAGAGTATAGAATAATAAATAATATAATTTGTTATGTTTTATATTTATTTAAATAATAAAATATTTTAAATTTAAAATTTAATTACTTAAATCTAAATATAATAAATAAAACGAGTATGGTTAAGTTGGTATAACATCTACCTTCCAAGTAGATATCATCAGTTCGAGTCTGATTACTCGTAAAATTTTATTAATAATAAATAGTTAAATTTAATTTATTTATAATTTTAGATAAATTAAAAAAAGAAAAGAGCTAATGCAGAGAGAGGGAGGGTCCAATTAAAAAAAAATAATTCCTTTATTTTTTTTTTAATCTAGTCTTTTAAATTTTTATAAAAAAAAAAAAAAATTTTTTTTTTTAATAAATTAATTATTAAATGAGTTCCTGGCTTACGTCTACTAATGCTAAAGAGATTGGTACCCTTTATTTAATCTTTTCAATATTTGCAGGTATGATTGGAACAGCTTTTTCTGTTTTAATTAGACTAGAATTATCAGCACCAGGAGTTCAAATTTTACAAGGAGATCATCAATTATTTAATGTGATAATTACTGCACATGCATTTATTATGATCTTCTTTATGGTCAAAATAATTTTTTAAATTATATAAAAAGGCATGGCCGGGATTTATAGAAATATCTATCTTTCTTCTTGCTGTATGCTGTTATCCCCTTACAGTAATATTAATTAAATTTACTTTAAGGTTGAAAATTAAAAAATAAATATAAATTGGGTAATCAGCAGGAAACCAACATTATAATTTAATAAATATAAAAATAATTTAAATTCTGAATTAGTGGATCCTCAGAGACTATACGCAAGATATCCTACTAAAAAACCAAAAATTTTTGTTTTTCTTTTTTAATTTAAAGGGATAAAGAAATAGTCCATTTCTATTAGAAATATTAGAATAAAAGTATGCCTGCGTTAGTAGGTGGATTTGGTAACATAAACAATTTAAATTTATTCTTTTTAAATTATAGCTTATCTTCTAAATTTTCCAATAGCTTAAGTACGAGTCTTTCTAATTTATCTAATAATTCTAGTACGGGTGAAAACATAAATAAATACAATCTTTTTAAGAATAATAATAATCTTAATTCAAATTTAGGGTCTTATTTAGCTGGTTTAATTGAAGGTGATGGTACTTTTGCTGTACATGATAAAAAATCAACAGCTAAAAAATATTCACCTATGATTATACTTGTTTTTAAAAAAGCCGATCTTCCTTTAGCTCAATTCTTACAAAATTTAACTAAATGTGGAAATGTGTATTTAAAAGCAAACCGAGGTTATGTTCTTTGGCAGATTCAGGATCTGGTCGGTGTGTTTACTATTGCAACTCTTATAAATGGTTACATGCGAACACCAAAAATAGAAGCTTTAGAACGTACTATAGTTTGGTTAAATGATTATATTAAAAATAATCAGAATAGCAAACTTCCCAGTACTAAATTAATTCTGTCTAAAATTTATCCTGTTGATATTAAACCACTCGATACCTCTCCTGTCGATAGCAATGCTTGGTTTACAGGTTTAACTGACGCTGATGGTAATTTTTCTATCAATATACACAAAAGATCTAATAAAAATTTAATAAGAGTTCAATTATTTTACAGGTTAGAATTAAGACAGACTTATCATAGATTAGATCCTGAAAGAAATAAAGTTAGTTTTTTTTCTATTATGTCTAATTTGGCTAATTATTTAGGTGTAAATCTTCTTAGTCGAAATAGAACCATTAAGGAAAAACAATATTATAGTTTTATTTTAATGGCTACTAATAGAACTAGTCTTTTTATAATTACTGAGTATTTTAAAAAATTTCCACTATTATCCTCTAAATTTTTAGATTTTAAAGATTGGGAATATGTACTTGAATTACAACAAAAGAATTCTATCACTACTTCTTATTTAAATGAAGCGATAAATATTAGAAAAAATTACAATAGCACTCGTACTATCTATAATTGGGATCATTTGAAAGATTGTTATTTAATAAGAATTTAATAAATAGTTGCCGTGGTTGATTGTGAAGTCAACCTTATTACATCACTGTGTGCGGGAAAGCCTTAAAGTCGTCTTATAGAACCTGCTGAAAACTTTAATTACTAAGTAGTAATATAACAAGCGTACAGCGGTCTTAAACATTAAGAGAATATTTAATGTAAAAAAAAAAAATAGGTAATCCGCAGGAAACCAAAATAAAACTTATTATAATTAAAATTTAAAACTTTATTAATTTTAATATTTATTTATCGTAGGATCCTCAGAGACTACACGTGGTGCGGTTATTATTTAAATTATAATAACCTGAAGATATAGTCCAATCATATTCGAAAGATTATGCTTAAATGAACTATTTATTACCTGTTCAAGTAGGGGCTCCAGATTATTTAAATTATTTAAATAAACAATTTACCAGTTTTAATTCTATTGATAAAATTGACAATAAATTAAATTCATATTCTGATTTATCTAATATCAAAGTAAATACTTCTAATTTTCATTCTATAGGTCCATACCTAGCAGGATTATTTGAAGGTGACGGGCATGTTAATTTACCTAAGGTGATTAATTCAAAAGGTAAAATAAGTTATCCTTACATAGCTATAACTTTTGTTAACAAAGATTTACCTCTAATAAATAAGTTTAAAGAATTATATGGAGGTAGACTAAGATTTAAAAATAAAGAAAATGCTATAGTATGGATAGTAGGTACTCATAATGAATTAATAAATTTAATAAATTTGATGAATGGTTATCTAAGAACACCAAAAATAAATAAATTTAATGATTTAATAGTATGGTTAAATAATAGATACTATTATAATATTCCAATTTATTCACCAGATGCTACTGAATTAAATACTAACGGTTGGCTAGCTGGTTTTATTGATGCAGATGGAGGATTTAAAGTTCGTTACACTGAAAAAAAAATAGATGCAAAAACTAATAAAGTTTTAACAAAAGGAAGGATCGAAGTACGTTTTGCTTTGGAGCAACGACAAAATTTACCTGATAATGGTCATAATAATAATGAAAACAATTCATATAAACCTATAATGTTAAAAATACAGTCTTTTTTTGGTATTATTACTGATTTCAGAATCTCAAAACATAATATTAATAAAACTTATTGGATAATAGAAGTAACTAGTTTAAACAAATTAAACTTTCTTATTCAATATTTAAATAATTATGAATTATTAACCGCTAAACGAAACGATTTTGAGGATTGGGTTAAGGTATACCAATTAATAGAAGAAAAAAAACATTTAAGTGAATATGGTAAATTGTTAATTAAAGTTATAAAATCAAATATGAATAAAAATCGTAAAGTATTTAACTGGGATCATTTAATTTATTTAAATAAAATACAATAGTCCTTTTTATAGTAATCCTATAATTAGAATAGGGTTAATTGCAAGGAAATCTAAAAAAAAATAAAAAATAAGACAACTTGCAGCGAAATTTAATCAAGCAGATAAGTATATAAAATTTAAGTATTTTATATAAAGGATTAAAAACGTCCAACGACTAGAAAGTGAGTTATGCTAACAATAATCTTTCCAGGTACACCCTACAATAATTTTATATTTATTGATGACTTAGTCTGAACCATTTTGTGAAAAATGGAATATAGTTTAAATAACTTTATATTAACAAAATTGATGGCCTTCCCTAGATTGAATAACATTTCATTTTGGTTATTACCACCTTCATTAATTTTATTATTACTTAGCGCTTTAGTAGAAAATGGAGCTGGTACTGTTTTATTATCCTGTGCCAGCTTTAAATAACATAATATGCTAGAAGGATTTAATTTAAAGTAGTATAGATTAATCATTTAAACTTGTAGATACTAAAAATTATGTTTGTATTATCTTTATACAAGCATCGAATAGCAAAACTCTTTTTTGATTAAAGCTGCTGTAACTGTATCTAATCAAATTAAAAAAAAAAATCTTATAATAACTACTTTTTAATCTAATTAGCAGGCTTTAAATAATAAGCTTCAGAGACTGTACGTGTTATAAATTATAAAATTATATAATTTAAAGAAACAGTCCAAAATTAATGTATATTTTAATTATAAAGACAGGTATAAGAAATAATTCAGATAATTGTAAAGATAATATAAGTAATGATGAAAATAATTTAAATAAAAAAGAAAAATTCTCTAGCCCTGGCGTAGGGAATGATAATTTAGGGCATTATTTAGCAGGTTTAATAGAAGGTGATGGTAGTATAAAAGTGCCAGAAAAAGAACGATCTGATAAAGGTAAATTACTTACAGCTTCAGTAACTATTGTGTTTGTAGATAAAGATTTACCTTTAGCAACATTTTTAGCTGGAAAATTAAGCGGAACTGTAAACAAAGCTCAAGGTAATTATTATGTTTTATCCATATATAAACAATCAGCTTTACATTCTTTATGTAAATTGATAAATGGTAAATTTAGAACACCTAAAATAGAGGCTTTACATCGTTTAATTAACTGGCTTAATAATAAAAATAAATTTGAAACCCTTGAATTATTACCTTTAGATAATTCTAATATTTTAAGTAATAGTTGGTTAGCAGGTTTTTCAGATAGTGACGCTAATTTTTATATCTCTTATTCTATTAAAAAAAGTGCATTAGAATCCGCCCCGTACGGAGTCGGGGCAGCAGATAATAAAATTATCTGTAGCTCAATAGTTTTAACTTATCGTATATCTCAACGTCAAGAATATCATCGGTCAATTTCTAATTTATCTAATAGTTATTTAGCTGTAATGTCTTCAATTGCTGCAGCTTTTAATACTAAAGTAGAAAACATCTCTAGAGATAGAGTCATTTCTAGTAGAAATCTTAGTTATACTGAAAAAGCTTATCTTGTTAGAGTTAAAAATAAAAGTTCAAGATTAGAAATTATAAAATATTTTGACAACTTCAATATGTTAAGTTCAAAACATTTAGATTTTTTAGCTTGGAAAGGAGCTCATCTATTAGTCGATAAACGAGAATATCGTACGGTAGAGGGTTCATCTAGATTAATTAATCTTAAATCATCTATGAATACTAATCGTACTTATTTTAATTGGAAACATTTAGAGGATTTTAAAAAGTCATAACCTATCCACGCACTCAAAATAAATTTATGCTCCCGGACAAAATTATTTAAATAAATTTTATAAACGCGTTTTTTATTATATTATCTTTATCTTTATTTAGCATCATTATAATAATCCTGATTATATATATATACATAAAATTTTGACAGGATGGACAGTTATTGGTAAGCTGTCCTTGATGACTAGTATGTTTTTAGTACTAGTTAATCTATTAAACACTACTCGATGCGGGAAACTCCTCTATTCGGAGATAAATACTTATTCAATTTATCTGAATAATGTAAAAATGTTATCAACTTGGGGACAATCCGCCTGGGTTTTCATTTGTATGAATACTCCTGCTGTAATTACTGTAAAAGGTTTTTTAAAAGGAATTTTACTGGATTTTTTTAATTTTCTAATTTCTAAGATTATCCAAGAAAACTCATCAGAGACTACACGTAGTGATTTTCCAAGTAGAACTACTGGTAAAAATAGTAAAAATTTTTATGAATGGCTTGTTGGAGTAACTGACGGAGATGGTACTTTCCACTTTAGTAAAAGTCCAAAAGGAGTTTGGAGTTTTACATTTAAGATTGGTCAAAGTAACTATAATCTTCGTCTACTTTATTATATTAAGTCTATGCTTGGTGTTGGTTCAGTCTCAGTACCTAACTCTAAAGATAATTGTGCTGAATACCGAGTACGAAACATTAAACATATTATCCAATACATTCTACCTATTTTTGATCAGTATCTACTACTTACTAGCAAACATTTTAATTATACTATTTTTAAACAAGCTATACTTATTATGAATGACTCCACTCTTACTAAAGAACAAAAAGATATTTTTATTAGTAAACTTAAATCTCATACTATGCCTAATGATTATGTATCTCCAGCTTGGCAAACTATTGATAATATGGTTACTACTATAGATTCTGCTATGAAAGTACTATCTAAATCATGGCTAATTGGATTTACTGAAGTTTCTGCGAATTTTATTTTAATTAAAAAAAATACAGGACATATAGTTCATACTTTTGAAATAGTTCACACGTTTACTCAAAGAGATAATAATAAATTTGACTTTATTATCTTTATAGCCATAGCTAAATTACTAAATATTGAAAACATAAAGTTATCCTTGCATTACTTACCTAGTGCTAAAATCTGTGTTATAAAAACACAGATTACAGATCCTAAATCTATATCTAATATTATTTTATTTTACCATCGTACAATGAAAGGATTAAAATCTTTAGAATATAGAATTTGGGCAAGATCGTTTAATAAAGGTCATACTAAACAAGAAAAAAGTAGATTAGATTACTTAGAAAAAGTATACAAAATAAATTCTAAAATTAATTTAAAATTAGAAAAAAGCAGTTTAGGTTTGGCTGAGGCTAAATGGAGTTGTAGAAAAGAAGTAATCCTCTCATCATCATTATCTTTATCCTCTTGGCTGCGGACTATTAATAAGCAAAAATTTAATGCACGAGTATTTAGTACTAAGGCAGTTAATTTAAGCCAATCTAATTTAAGCCTAATCCCTTGGGGTATAAACCTTGAATCTGGGGTATCTTTAGGAAGATTATCTAATCAAATCAGAAATATGTACGAACTTCATTATTTTCAATCTTCAGTTTTAGTAGGAGTCCTTTTATCAGACGGATGGTCTGTATTTTCCTCTTCAACAAGGAGGAGTAGACAATTCTAAATTAAACGCTAGAATAGGTTTTAAACAATCATTTGACAAATTTCAATATTTTTTTAATGTTTTCAACATTTTTTCGCATTATTGTGTAAGTATGCCTTTTTTAACAATAGGTAAAAGAAAACAAACTATTACTAAATCCTTAACTTTTCAAACAAGATCACTAAAGTGTTTTACAAAATATCACCAATTATTTTATGTCGACGGAAAAAAAACTATTCCGCCTTTTGAAATAATTTATTATTTAATAGATCCTGTTGCATTAGCTCATTGGATAGCGGGGGATGGTGCAAAATCAAAAAAAGGTTTAGTTATATGTACTGATTCATATACCCTTAAAGAGGTAATTATTTTAATTAACGTTTTAATTATCCGTTATAACTTTATTTGCACAATTCGAGTAGTAAGAGATAATCAGTATAGAATATATATTTCTGAAAAATCTTTAAGTTCACTACAAAAAATTGTAATGCCTTATATGGACTCTTCTATGGTATACAAAATTATTCATTAATTAAATCCGACTTTCTCCCCTTACCCTAACAGGGGCCCGGTGAAGGAAGTTTTTATATTGTTAAAAAAGGTCCTAAACGATTAGTTCATGCATTTGAAATTACACAAAAACTAGATATTATTGTACTAGAAGCTATTGCTAAAATTCTTGGTCTAACTGTAACTAAGAAAAAAACTTATAATACTGTAGTTACAACTAATACTGAACGTGTTAAATTTTTAGTAACTTATTATCATAAAACTATGAAAGGTATGAAAGCACTAGAATATCGAATTTGGGCACGATCCTTTAGTAAAGAGAATAAAGATTTTGAATCAATGTCTAAAATTCAAAATCTTATGCGAAATATTCGTTCTATTCGACTTGATAAAAATTTTAAAGTAAAATAATATGTTTGCCTGCGGAGCGCGGATTCAATCAATTTATATATTTATATCTTTATTTAATCCCCTTTATACAAATTAGTAAGGGAAATAAAGGTATAGTCCAATCCAATATGAGAATATTGGTGTATAACTCTATTAATTATGAAACATTCGTAGAGTAGAGTTATTTTTAAATGTTACCCTCCTTTAGCTGGAGTTCAAAGCCACTCAGGTGGTTCTGTTGATTTAGCTATCTTCAGCTTACATTTAGCTGGAGTTTCATCTTTATTAGGTGCAATCAATTTCATAACTACAGTATTAAATATGAGAACAAATGGTATGAGTTTACACAAATTACCATTGTTTGTTTGGGCTATATTTGTAACTGCTATACTGTTATTATTATCATTACCGGTACTAGCTGGTAAATTTGTGCCTGCTCTAAATCTGGCTGTATTCTGGGAACTCTTTCAGGATCTAATTGTGAAAGACAATCAGCAGGTAACATTTATGATTTTCATATCTAAATGGAACCCCAACGACTGTGCGCCAGAGCTATCTATTTCCCATATGTCTCTTATCTCTCCTATTTTTTTTAGCTCTTATCTTGCAGGTCTTATCGAAGGTGATGGTACTATCGTAGTTCCTAAAACAGAACGATCTGACAAAGGTAAACTAAATTATCCTAGTGTACAAATTGTATTTCACCTTAAAGATTTTCCTCTTTGTCAAGCTATTCAAAAACAACTTCGTCATGGATCTATTAATAAGAAGAAACAAAGTGCAGCCTACATCCTAACAATCAATAACTTTGATGGACTAGTTCAGCTTTGCAATCTTATAAATGGAAAAATCCGAGGTCCTAAATATTCTCAATTTCTCCTTCTTATCAATTATCTTAATCGAAAATCACCTGAGCTTAATCTAAAAGCTCTACCTATTTGTTCTACCTCATTAGAACACGATAGCTGGCTAACTGGTTTTATTGAGGCAGATGGTTCATTTCAAGTACGAACGAGTCTAGATTCTAAAGTACCACGTATTTCACTTAGTTTTGAATTAGTTCAAAGTCGAATTACTCATTATGGACATAGTATGTATGATCTAATGAATCAAATAGCAGTATTTCTAGGAGTATCTGTAAAAGAGATTCGATCTGATCGAAAATACCCACAATATCGTCTACGTACTAGTAGTCTTAAGACAAATGTACTAGTAGCGAATTATCTTACAAAGTATCCACTACAAGGTACAAAATATATGGATTATCAAGATTGGAAGAAAGTACTATATTATTTTGAACAAGGTACACTAATGGAGAATAAAGAACATATTGTAATGATTAAATCACAGATGAATCAAAAACGAACTGTGTATAACTGGGATCATTTACAGTAAGAAATTATGATAGAAAGATACAGTCTCAACTTGTATGTGAATACAAGAGCGTTCCCCCAATCTTTTTATTAAGAAATGGAGTATCTTTTAACATACATAGATCTAGAGTCTGGGAACCAAGATTCTTTTATTGGCAATTACAATGCTTCTTACAGATAGAAACTTTAATACTAGCTTCTATGATCCAGCCGGAGGTGGTGATCCAATTTTATATCAACATCTTTTCTGGTTCTTCGGACACCCTGAAGTTTATATTTTAATTATACCTGGATTTGGTATAGTTAGTCATATTGTTTCAACATTCTCAGGTAAACCTATATTTGGTTATCTAGGTATGGTTTACGCAATGTTCTCAATTGGAATCTTAGGATTCTTAGTATGGAGTCACTCTGTTTTTTCATGTCTAAATAAAGAACTGGTGGCTCTCCTTTGTAGTGATACAGAGGTAATAAATCACGCTATATGCTGGAACAGTTCAACGCTTCTTGGTACATTTATTTGTAATAATCTAAGTAGTTATACTAAATCAGCAGGAAATCGTCACTTAACTAGTAATACGATATCCTCAGAGATTACATGCGAGACATCTTGTCAAAACTTTAGTGCATTTCATGCACTTTATGCTAAACTCGGATTTAGCAATTTTATTCCAGATAATTGGCTTTCATGGTTTGTTGGATTCGCGGAAGGAGATGGTGCTATTCTTAGTTATAATGGTCGACCTTTATTCGTACTAACACAAAAAGAAGAATCTATTCTTCAACACATTTTTAGTGTTCTAGGCTTTGGTACTGTTCGTAAAATAGATAACAAAGGTACTATTTTCTATCGATATATTGTTGAAGACTTTACTGGAGTACTACTTCTAGCTCTTATTTTTAATGGAAATTTAGCTATTCCTAATCGAGTCAAACAACTAGATAAGTGGCTATCTGAAATTAATCAGAAACTAATTACACAAGGATCACGTATTTATGGTCTATGTTCTACTATTGTTCCTAATACTTATTTATTTAAACCTAGCCTTAAAAATGTTTGGTTATCAGGATTTACAGATGTTGAAGGAACATTTAATGTTAACATTACTAAACGTAAAAACACAGTTACTGGATACCGAGTTCAACTACGATATATGCTAGATCAAAAATATGCTTTTGATTTGCTTACTCTTATTTCTACTTTATTTGGACACGGTAAAGTAATTGTACGAAGTACTGATATGTATCGATACTATTGTGATACATTTGTAGGACTTGGTAACGTTTACAGTTACTTTGAATCATTTCCATTAAAAACTAAAAAATCTAATTCATTTTTTAATTGGCTTAAAGTGTATAAAATGGTTCTTAATAAAGAACATTTAACAGTAGAAGGTCTAGAAACAGTACGAGCAATTAAGAAAACCATTAACCTTAAAAACTAACAAACAAGTAAGATTAAAGGAGACAAGATGAAAAGATAGTACGATCCTATTCGAAAGATTAGTTTTACTAAGCTATGTTTTTTAACATTAGTTTATTTAGTTAAAAAATTTGCACCATATGTTCTCAGTAGGTTTAGATGTAGATACGAGAGCTTACTTCACTGCTGCTACTATGGTGATTGCGGTCTAATAGGGGCCCTTTTTAATAGAAATATTAAATTGAATTTTTGCTATATGCTGGGAAACATTTTAATTATAAAGTACCTTATCCTCTTTAAGGTCAAAATCTTTATACCTTTGTAATCAGCAGATTTTTTATTTACTACCTCTGGACTTTCCTTTCATTACATTCTTCGGGCTTTGGCCACAAGAAGTTTAAAGTAAAAAGTCCTTCGGTTTACAAATCTCAGAGACTATACGCAAATAAGCTTAATAGTTTAAGATATAGTCCTTTTTTTTTTCTAAAATTACTAAAATCTTGAATCGTTGATATAATTAAATAAAATTCAGGTATATTACGGCCCTAATGGAATAATAGGTAAACAAAATTTATTTAATCATAAATATTCTAGTTTAGTTAAACCTTTAAACCCATACTGGGTTACAGGCTTTTGTGATAGATCAGCTTCTTTTATAATTATACCCTCATTTCGTAAATCCAATCAAAAATGGGAAATAAAAGCTACTTTTGAGATTCTAGTTGATTCTAAATACTCAGAAATTTTAGAACGTATTCAATTTTTCTTTGGTATAGGTAAAATTTATAAAATAGGTACTAAAGCATATTACCGTGTAACTAAAATTTCAGATCTTACTAATATTATAATTCCTCACTTTAAATCTTTTCCACTTTTATCTACAAAAATATCATCCTTTATTTTATGGAGTAAAGCTGTGGAACTACTTAAAGAAGGGGCTCATAAAACACCTAACGGTTTTATGGAAATATTGGGTATCTATGCTGCAATAGGTAGAGGTATTTCTGATAAAGTTAAAAGTCATTTTCCTAATTTATTACCGGCAATTTTACCTGAATACAAAATTAAAGATGTTGACATAGAACCTTGGTGGCTGTCAGGATACTTAACAATTTATTGTCATTTTCAACTTGCTGTTTTAGTTGAAGGATGGAAATTAGAAATGTATTATAAATTGAGACATACATTTTCTTTTTCACGTGATATCTCTGAATTAAACATTCTAAATTTAATCGCAGAATATTTAGAAGCTAAAACTTATGTTAGAACAGATGGTAGCCGTGTAGATGTTAATATAGCTAAACTAGACACGTGTGAATATCTAATTAAATTTTTCGATAAGTATCCGCTTCAATCAAGTAAGCATCAAGAGTATTTAATTTGGCGGGATTTTGTTATTAGAGCAAAAGGTTTTAATGACTCAAACTCTCTAATTGGAAGTAGCCTTGATATTATTATCTCTGACTTTCACAATTTAGTTGAAAAACTAGCTAGTATTCGTGATTAAATTGTAAATTTTACTCATTTTAGAAAAAAAAGTCCAACAGGAATCAAAATATTCTCATGGTTGTCATTCTCCTTCAGTCAGAGAAATATGACCAGCAGAATTATATTAAAAAATAAAAATACTTCAAATCTTTTAGAAAGATTTCCTAGATCAAATAGAAATTATTTGCCAGCTAACAATCAATGTAAGGATATAGTTTTATGGTCTTCAAACTTAAGTAGTACAGTAAATTATCCTAAATTTACTTCTATAGTAAGACATATGGTAGCTTTTCCCTCTAATTTACGATCAATGTTAGGTGGACTTTTAATTTCAGATGGTTGGTTAGAAATAAGTAAAACTGGTAGTACTAGATTTTTTTTTAAACAAAGTATGGATAAAGCTGAATTCGTTCTTTCTGTTTTTACTAGACTTTCTCACTTTTGTTCTTCTTATCCTATGATAACATCCACAAACTTAAAAAACCTTAAATTTAAAGGTCTTTGTTTTAATACTAGAGCTTATCCCTGTTTAACTGAATTTTATAATATGTTTTATGTAAAAAGAACTAAAATTGTGCCTTTAGATTTATATGAAATTATTGATTATGAATTTATGGCTTATTGGATAATGGGTGATGGAACAAAAGCTGGTAATGCTATTTATCTTCAAACACAATCATTTACTGTTGAAGAGTGTGTTTTTATTATAAGCGTATTAATATATAAATTTAATTTAAATTGTAGTATTCATATGCAAAGAAAACAGCCTACTATTTACATTTCAGCAAAGTCTATGAAACAAATAAAAGCTCAGTTACTACCTTATTTTCTACCTTCTATGGTATATAAGTTAAATCTTTAATATAATTCTGAAGTGGCAAACTCGAGGGAAATCTCATTATCAGAAATAAGAATGATATTGAGACTATCGTCGAACTAAGTCAATGATGCTCCGCTCTTCAGAGCATGGAGCGAGGGAAACTATCATTGTAAAAGCGTAGAGGCCAGACGCCACATGATCTCCTAAGTGCTAAAAAAAATTAAATTAGCATATGGGATTACAAGGAATGGTCCAGTTCACCGGTGACGGATTTTAGGTTAATAACTAAATAAGGTATAAGTAATATGTTTTAATTTAATTCTAACTTATACTGAGAAATAAGCCATGCTGTACCTGTGATGGTAAAAGGCTGAACCCTGAGCAACTTTATATGGAGGTAGCTTAAGATATACTACTCCTTTATTATTCACCTTGGGATTCTTAGCTTTATTCACAATTGGTGGATTTTCTACACTGTTAGTTCACCCTTTAAAGGCTACTATATGCTGGAAACCTCTAATAACTAAGATACTACTTCTCTCCGCTTTGCAAGCAGGCTAGAGTAAATCGTAATACGACGCTGATAACAATATAGTAACAAAGCTTAGTTTTGAGCAATCAGCAGGAAACCTTTTTTATTTAGTAACGTAAATTTAATAAGGTTCCTCAGAGACTATATGTAGCCATCATTTTATTAATAATTAACAAGTATTAAAATCAGATAAAATGATAAGATATAGGACATAAAATAATAAATATTATTTATTTATTATTTTAGTATTTTGGGTGTGTGAATACATCTTTAAAAACATCCCTACGGGGTGGGATTATTTTAATCTAGACTATTCTTTATTGGAATATTCAACTTGTTTTTTAACTAATGTAGTAGAACAAATAAAACCTATTAAAGTGTATAATAACTTTAAGGAGGCTAAACAACAGATAAAAAAAGATCAAAAAGGTAAAACAGGTGTTTATTGTTTAGTCAATTTAATTAATGGTCATATTTATATTGGTAGTTCTGTTAACCTTGCTCTTAGAATGTCAAATTATCTAAACACTACTTATTTAAAAAACAGAAAAAATAATAATATGCCTATTATACAAGCACTGTTAAAATACGGGCAAGCAAATTTTGCTGTTTTAATTGTAGAATATGTAGATATAGAAAATTTATCTGTACGAGAAACTTTCTATATTACACACTTATTACCTTATTATAACGTATTAAAACAAGGTTATTCTTCATTAGGGTATGAACACACAGAAGCTACTAAACAAATGTTATCTGAATTAGTTAAAAATAGAGTACACTCAGATAAAACTAAAGCTTTAATTTCTAGGGCTTTAGTGGGTGAAAATAACCCTTTTTATAATAAAAGTCATTCAATGGATGCTAAATTAAGAATGATAGAAGCTAATTCAGCGTATCCTGTTTATATTTATAATTCATTTAAAAAATTATTAGTTAATTTTCCATCAGTTAAAACTTTAGCTAAACTAATTAAATCTAATCATTCTACTATAGTAAGTTTTATTAAAAACAAAACTTTATTTAGAGGTGAATGGTATTTTAGTAATGTACCGTTTAATATTACTGATACTCCTCTAATTTCTAATTGGTCTTCAAAGGAGGCTAAAGATTTAATTACAGAAATTATTGATAATTCCCACATTAAGAAAGCTATCTTTGTTTATAATTCTAATAAAGAATTTATAGGTAAATTTGAAGGTGTAACACATGCTCAAAAAGAATTAAATATTAATCATGATATAATCAAAAAATATGCGTTATTAAATAAACCATATAAAGATTATATTTTTAGTTATGAGAGATTTGAATAGTAATGTTGACTCTTACTGCGACCTACCTTTAAATAGAGTAGTACGTTGTAAGATGTATGATACACACTGTTCAACGCTTCTCTGTCTACCTTTCATTTTTGATTAGCAACATATGGAAGGGTTTAATATAATAAATTCTAACTTTGTAACTGGAGTAGTGTTAGCTAACGCTTCAATGGATATTGCATTACATGATACATATTATGTAGTAGACACGAATAATTTTAAATTATTAGAGTTAACCTCTAATGTTTTTTTATCCATTAGTGATAATGAACAAATTAAAAATAAAACCATAAAAAGAATAAATTATTCTTCTTTGTTACCAGTTCTAACTCTTTCTGCTGGATTTATTGAATACAATGAACCTTATCAATCTGAAGGTATTGTTAGAACTAATTTTCGTAATAAGAGGGGTGTTTATTTATGGACAAATAAATTAAATAAATCTCAATATGTAGGTAGTTCTATGAATTTATCTTCTAGGCTGTCTAATTACTTTTCTAACTCATATTTGAAGTATCAATCTACTAGAGGTAGTCTTATATCTGCAGCAATTCTTAAATATGGATTATCTGAGTTTACTTTACAAATCCTTGTACTAGGTGATTCACCTTCTCAGGATAGTTTATCTTATAAGTCTGATTATATCTTACTAGAACAATATTACCTTGATAGATATATACTTAAATATAATATTAGAAGAATAGCTATTGGATCTGCTCCTATTTCTAACACTAAAGATAAAAATATTGAAATTATTAATAATTCTCAATTAGGTAAATTTGGCCCTGAGGGAGCTGCTTGGAATTACGTTCATTCTGCAGAACAAAAAGCATTATGGGCTTTAACTAGAAGTACACCAATATTTATTTACAACGCTGATTCTTTAACTTTTAATTCTATTATTTTTGGTTTTGAAAGGTTAGCTAAACTATTAGGGGTGCATGTTAATACAGCTAAACGTATTTGTAAATCAAATAGTGTTTATAATAAATATATTATATCTTTGGTTGAACTAGATTACATTAAACTTGAAAGTATTAAGGCTAATGTTAAACCTAGATCTACTAAAATTAAACAAATTTATGTTTATAATAAGGATAGGTCAGTACTTCTTAAAAGTTTTCCCTCTGTTAACTCATTTATGAAATTTTCAAAGCAAAGTGGTTATATTATAAAACTACTTTGTACTTCAGATATACTTTGGCTTAATGAATATTTTATTTCATATGATTTAATACCTAGTGCTGATAATTCTCTTTCTAATGCAAGTAAATTCAACCCTACTTTAAACAATCGTAAAGCAAATATACCTGTTTATCTTTACTCTGCAGATGGTAGTTCATTTATTAAAAAATACTCTAGTCTAAGAGATTGTGTTAAAGAGTTAGAGGGTAGCCGAAATGCTAATACTAAGTCTTTACAATTACGTATTGAGCATAAGGAACTTTATCAAGGCTATAGAGTTTCTTACACTCCTTTATTTGAACATAATTAATTTATTTTTATGGTCCTAATGTGTGCTGCTACTTTCATATTGTGAAATTTGAAATTAATACTGCATCAATTGCTGAAACCCCATAATAGCTCTCTATACTAATTATAATTAAATTTAAAATTAATCAAACAGATAAACATAAATTATGTTTGTATTAATTAACTATAATAGTGAAAATTAGAGAGATTTGGAAATCAGCAAGAAACCTTTATAAATTCAATTTAGTTAACTTTAAAGATAAGTTAAGTATATATTGAAATTTGAAATAGGTTCTTCAGAGACTAAATGTGCAACTCCTTCCGTCTTAAAATTAAATAAGTCAAGGATGAAGATATAGTCCTACATTTCTCGAAAGATTAATGATTATTGAGCACACTTTCATTACGTTTTATCTATGGGAGCTGTATTTGCTTTATTTGCTGGATTTTACTTCTGGGCACCTAAAATCATAGGTAAAACATATAGTGAATTCTTAGGTAAAGTACATTTCTGGACATTGTTCGCAGGGGTTTTGCGAACAGTATTAATTTTATTTACCCTTTTTAATTTCTTTATAAATCATATGTTAAGTAAATCTATACCTCTGGAAGATATTACTGATAGAGAACTAATTGATAGTAATTCAAATGATATTGATAATAAGACTTTAGATCTTAAATTAAATAATTTACCTACACATAAATTACCTGATCCTAATAATCCTAAGAATAAACATATTTTAGAAAAATTGGAAAATATTCAAGCAGAATCTAAGTTTATAGGTATTAAAGATTCTAAAACAGAAATTCTTCTTAATATCAAAAATAAGGCTGGCGTATACATGTTCTTTAACTTAGTAAATGGTAATACATATATAGGTAGTAGTGTTAAATTAGATAGAAGATTTAGAGTACATATTAGTTCTATAGGTTCAGTTAATTTACCTTTATACAATGCTTTAAATAAATATGGTCTTAATAATTTTGTATTTTTAATCTTACAATACTGTGATCCAGTAGAAGAAGTTTGTTTAGGTTTAGAACAAAGTTTTATCGATTTATATAAACCTAAATACAATATATTAAAATTAGCTGGTTCTTCACAAGGATTTAAACACTCACCAGAGACCATAGCAAAGCTTAAAAAAAGTCATGCTGGAAAATTACATCCCAGATTTGGCTCTAAAGCTAGTGATGAACAGAAACTTTTAACAAGTTTAGCTTTAAAAAAATATTACGAAGAACATGATCATCACGGTAAAGGTAAAAAAGGTAAACTATCCTCTCAATATGGGATTGGAGGTACTAAAATTATTTTAACAAATGAATTTGATGAAACTATTTCATTTCCTTCTATAAATAGTGCCAGATTACATTTCAGAGTTAGATTTACAACTATATCTCAAAATATTAATAAATTTATTTTGATTAAAGGAGTTAAATGGTTTATAACAATTGATACCTCTCAATCCAAATAAAGAAAAACTTTGGAGCTGGAAGGAAGATTTATTTTATCTATGTTAAATAGAAAGATAACTAAATTAGCCCCCAAATTTAATTATTTGTAAACATTCTTCTATTTGCTGGAAATTCCTAAAACTAAACCTACCTAATAAGATTATATACTTAATATAAATTATAAGTGTCAAATTTTCAGGTTGTAATGGTTTAGATGATACAATGGAGAATCAGCAGGAAACCTTAAATATTTAATTAAATGAAACAGGTTCCCTAGAGGCTATACGAAGAAAATTTAGATATTTTAAACCTTTCCATTTATTAAACTATTAAATTATTTAGTTTTAGGATAAAGGGTTAACTATTATTATTAGTTATTTAAGTTTATTTAAGTTAATAGATAGTCCAAACCAGTTATAATTAACTGGTATAATTGTAATTTAACATTCTTCCCTCTGGGTTGGGGGCTCATAGTTTTAAGATTATGATGTTTTTATTCTGATCATTGCTACAACCTTTTCCTCCGTTTTTTTACAAAAGGCAGAGGCCCCTTAAAGCGGGGGGGAGCGAGAGAGAAAAAGTAATAATGTGGAATAAAAAATTTTTTTTTGGCTATATGCTGGAAACTACTAATATATGTTAGTACTTGAAAAGTTTAGTAATAATTTAACATATTTTGTACAATCAGCAGGTTAATATTATAGTTTTAAGTACTATAATAAAAGTAACTATTTTAATATTATCCTCAACGATCACACGCCAAATATCCTTAATTTATTGTTTATATTTATACTTTAATTTAAAGATGAAGTTAATATAAAATAGCAGAATATAATTTATTTATTTCCTAACCAAGTCCCTAATTATTACCCTTTATAGGAGGGGTAAGATAGTAGCGGCATAGGCTGCTTAATAAGGATAATGATATGATCTACTCTCTTAAAAAAAAAAAATCATTAAATTTTATGAGAGAACGCTTTATCTATTTAATTCACCAGTTTTAACTTTACCACGTTCACAGACATCTTTTAATAAAAGTGGTACTTTATTTTCGGGCATTTATTCAAAAAGAAGATTTAGTACTTCAGCTTATAATCGAAATAATCAATCTAATAGTAGTAAATATAACTATTTTTTTAAATCTTTAGAGTTGGGTTATAAACAAATCAAATTTAGTTTATTAGGAGTTGCTGGGGTTTATAAATTAATTAATAAAAATAATCCTGCGAGATTTTATATTGGTAGTTCTGTCAATTTATCTCGACGAATAAGTGAATACTTGGATTTAACCAAGGGAGTTCGACTTCCAAGAACAAGTACAGAAACAGAGCTATCACAAACTCCAGCTTCTGATTGGATTTTAGAAATTTTATATGTGACTTCTCCACAGTTATCACTTATTCATGAGCAGTATGCTTTAATTAAATTTAACCCTACTATTAATAAACAATTTAATGTTATCCCTAAGATTCTTAGCCAATGGACCGATTTAGATCTTGCGATAAATCAAATTAAAATTTTTCAATCTCAATTTGAGATTGGTTCATTCGGTTATATTAGATTTAGTTTATTTCTTAAAACATTTACGATAGCTAAGGAACTAAAATTTGAAAGTGAAAATGTAGGTAATACACAATATGCAACTTTAATTTTTTTATATAATAAAAATTTAAAGGATAAACTACCTATTGTGTATACTTCAATAAATAAAGCATTAAAATCATTATCTGTTTCACATGGTACATTAATAGATTGTATTACTAATAAGTATCTTTTAAAAGAGGATCTATTATTATCTTTGGAACCTCTTTTAATTGAAAACTTTACAGAATTTACTAACAAACCTGTCAGTGATAACCTGTCAAGAAAACATGTGATTTTATATAATGAGGAGTTAGAACCTGCTTTTGAATTTAATTCTGCCAGAGAAATGGCTAGACATTTTAAGATAGATGGAAAAGTCGCTCGCGTGGCTATAGCTAAGGGTGTATATTTAAATTATACTCTTGTGGCTAAAGCAGTATCTTTTAATAAAGTAGTTTATGTTTACGATAGTGAAACTTTAAATTTAATAACTAAATTAAATAGTGTTACAGCTGCAGCTAGTTATGCTAAAGTAAACTTTTATACTTTGAAAAATCTACTTGAAACAAATAAATCTTATAACAATAAAATTTATAGTTACAGTGAAACTCTTAAAAATTAAATGATTATGTACACCACCCCTCCCTTACACGGTCCGGACCCTTCACCTTTACTTATCTTTCATTCTCATTGTCTCGGGTGACTTAAAAAATTTAAATGAAATTAAATTTTTCTCTTCACTTCTCCCAGCCCTGCTGTTAAGGCGTGGGAGGGCATTAATTGGCAATGGTAAGAGAGGGAAAGGGCTGGAGGTTTTGGCTTGCTGGTTAGGTGTGTGTAACCTCTCCGATCTGGAGAGTGATAAAATAAAGAGAGAGCAACATTTCTTAGGTCTTGCGGGTAAAATTTATTTTCAATATTTTAATGAAAAAAGTTTTAATTTTAGTAAACAATATTTAGTTATTAATTTTATTTTATTATTATATCTTTCTCATAGTGAAGATATTATTATATTAACGAAATCTTTTATTTTTATTAATAATGTTATTCCTTTATCTTTTTCCCTTAAATATAGAAAAATTAACTTTATTAATTTCCCTGAAGGACCTCAGATTAAACCCAATTGGTTAATTAATCCCAAAAGAGTTTATGACAATCCTAATTTACAAAGAAACTTAATAGGTTCTGATAATAAAAGCCGATCTATTGTATATCAATGGGTAAATCTTCTTACAGGAAAAATATACATTGGTAGTGCTTGGAATGGTTCCACTAGATTGTTAAGCTATTGGACTCCTAGTACTTTACGTAGAAATTATCCTATTTATAATAATATTAAATATTACGGTGTACATAATTTTGCTTTAGCTATACTAGAAGATCTAGGTGTCTCTGGTTCTGTTACAAAAGAATTTATACTTTCTCGAGAACAATACTATTTAGACAAGTTATTTAATAACTATCCAGACCAAATTTTAAATTTGGCTAGAATAGCTGGTTCTACAAAGGGTTATAAACATCAGCCTGAATTCGGATTAAACAGATCAGGTCATTTGAATCCAATGTTTGGGCGTGTTAAATCAAAAGAATCTTTAGAAATGCAAAATCGTGATAAAAGCGGAAGTAATAATCCATTATTTGGCAAAATAAAAGCTTCTTCTACGATAGCTAAAATAACTAAATTAGTGTATGTTTATAATAGTTCAGATTTGTCTTTCATCGGAGAATTTTCTACTGTAGAATGTTCTAAACACTTTAAAATGGGAAAAGATACAATAACTAAATATATTAAAAACGGTTTACCTTATAAAGGGAAAATTTTTAGCCGTAAAAAACTTCATTAAAATATTAATAATTGCCCCAGTAAAATATAATAAGGCAAGGTTTCTTGCTAAATTATATTTTTATTAGCAAAATTGGGTGAATTGCAAGAAGACCTGTTTGAAGGTTAACTTGCAGCTTATCTTATTACGATTTAATATTATGCGTTAAACATATTAAGTAATAAGACAGTTCAACGATTAACGGTGAGTGGTTTAAACAATAAACCTGATACAAGCGCCCAACCATTATTAGGCTTATATCGCTAAAGTAATGGATGACATAATCTGAACCCTTTAGTAATATTGGGAAATAGGGTTTAAATTACCCTATGTTAACAAAATTGATGCCTAGAAGAATTCCTGATTATCCTGATGCATTTGCTGGATGGAATGCTGTATCAAGTTTTGGTTCACTTATCTCTGTTATAGCTACTATTATATTCGGTTATATTCTTTACGATATTTTTGTAAATGGTAAAGAAGTAAGTAATAACCCTTGGGCTGTTCCTTCTTATTTTACATCAATAGAAGTATTTAATAGTGAAACACAAACAGCAAATACATTAGAATGGACATTAGCTAGTCCTATTCCATTCCATGCATTTAATATGTTACCTGTACAATCTTAAAATATTTAATTTATTTGTATTACGCTTAATTAAATTTATTAAGAATTAAAAATAAAATATAATAATGGTAATCTATTTTTTATTTTTATTTTTTTTTTTACCCCTTTTTTTTTTAATTATAGTAAATTTTTATATCTGAAATATTTAGATCAAATAACAACTCATATCCCCATTTCTCTTATAAGTTATCCGCCTTTCTGTACTTAAAAAAAGCCAAAAGTGTGTCGTTTATATAAAATATTTTTTACTTTCAATTTTGAATAAATTAAATAATTGATCTTCGCCTTCTAAGCAGTTTTGTTTATTATGAGCTATTAATTGGTTATTGTTTAATCTTCTATAATTATACATTTTAATTATTTTATGTATTGATACTAAAAGTTTAACTATTCCTAATAATTTCCCTAATTTTGTTTTAAATTGGATAAATACATTAAAAGCTATTACTAAAATACCTAACTCATATAAAATTCGAATTATTCAAGCTTATCTTTTTTTGTCGTTAGGCAATTTTATAATAGGTGTAATTGGCTTATATGCATTAACTTATTTAATTTAAATTATAAAAATCAAAATCTTGAAAATAATTAACTCTAAAAAGTATATAAAATATCTGCTATTCTATATTTTATACCACCCCTATTTCCTTTATAATTCTATGTCGTCTGGCATCGAAAAATTTTAAATTTATTATTTAATTTACACGCTCCACTCAAACTTTAAGGCCATCTGGCGTCCAAAAAATAAAAAAAAATACTAGTATAAATTAAATATTTATAACTTATATAATAAAAAAAAAATTTTTTTTTTAATTTATTTTTATATTTAATTAATTTTTATATTTATTTTTAATTTAATAGTTCAAATATTCAAAATCTAATTAAAATTTAATAACTTATTATTACTTTTTTTTAATTAGTTAGAAAAAAAAAATAAAAAAACTAAAATGATACAATTATTACTTATAATTCCTATAATAGGTTCTTTATTATTACTTTTAATCCCTGAAAATTCAATTGAAAATAAAGCTAAAATAAGAAATATAGCTGTTTCAACCTCTCTTATTAATTTCATAATATCTATTTTATTATGGATTCAATTCGATTCAAGTACTAGTGAATACCAATTCGTATATGAATTTACTAAATTAAGTTTTTGTCATTTTAATTTAGGTATAGATGGTATTTCTCTTTACTATGTTTTACTTACAACATTTATTACTCCAATTGCTTTACTGTCTAACTATAGTAATATAAATAAAAATATTAAATTTTTTTTTATATCTTTCTTAGTATTAGAAACATTACAAATAGCAGTGTTTGTAGTTTTAGATTTATTATTATTTTATATATTCTTCGAAAGTGTTTTACCTATATTATTTATAATAATAATGGTATATGGTTCAGGTAAAAATAGAATTAGATCTGCATTATTATTTTTTTTATATACTTTAGCTGGTTCTTTATTTATGCTTTTAGCTGTACTTCAAATATATAGTAATATAGGATCTACTGATTTCCAAATAATTTCACTATCTGAAATTAGCCTAGAAAGTCAAAAAATATTATGGTTAGCCTTCTTCCTAGCATTTGCAGTTAAAACTCCTCTATGGCCTTTCCACATTTGGTTACCTAAAGCACACAGTGATGCTCCGTTATCTGCTTCTATTTTATTAGCCGGTACAATTTTAAAATTCGCTACTTACGGATACTTAAGAGTGTTAATTAATTTTTTACCTGATGCTACTAATTATTTTAGTCCTTTAGTTCAAACTATAGCTATTGTTACTTTAATTAATGCATCACTAACAACAATAGTACAAGAGGATACTAAAGGATTAATTGCTTATAGTAGTATTTGCCATATGGCCGTTGTAATTTTAGGTTTATTCTCTAATACTATCCAAGGGATAGAAGGAGCTATTTTACTTTCATTAGCTCACGGTTTTGTTTCACCTGCTTTATTTATTTGCGTAGGTGGAGTGATATATGATCGATTCCACATTAGAACTATTCAATACATTAGAGGTTTAGCGACATATATGCCTGTTTTCACTATTCTATTCTTTATCTTTACTATAGCTAATACAGGTATACCTTTAACTTTAAACTTCTTAGGTGAACAATTATCTTTAATTGGTATTTGGGAAAGAAGTCCTATTATAGCTGTTTTAGGGGCCACAGGTATTGTATTTAGTGCTATATATAGTATTTATTTATATAATAGAATTTCTTATGGTGTATATTCACCTCACTTAAGCGTAATGATAGATATAACAAGAAGAGAATTTAATCTTTTAATTGCTTTATTAATTCCTACTATTATATTAGGTATCTTACCTAATGTTATTTTAGATTCTCTTCATATTTCAGTTTCAACATTATTATATTTTTCTTAAGATTAATTACAATTTAAATATTATAAAAAAAAATAATTATTTTTTTTTTTATTATAAATTAGATAAAAATTAATATAATTATTTCTTTTTTATTCTCACCCCTTTTTCTATATCTTTTTTTAAATTAAAAAATCCAAAAAAAAGGTATGAATACTGTAATAAAGTTAACCTCTTTGGAAATAAATATTTTATCCTTTTTAATAAAAAAAATAATTATTTTTTTTTTATTAGCTTATTCTTCATTATTTTTTTAGCTTATTAATAATTTTATTTTACTTTTTATAATTACAGTTTTATAGTATTACTGCTTTATAGAGAATTTGCAATATTAAATGTTAAAAAAAAATTTTTTTTTTTTTTAGTAAAAGTAATAGAAAAAAAGTATTAAATTTTATATTATATTGATAAACTGTTAGAGGTTCGAATCCTCTAAGGTTAATTCGCTAAATAATTAAAATATTTAGCGATTTTTAAACTATTTTATATCTAGAATAGTTAAATTCTTTTTTTTTATACACATAACTTAGGTTAAAGGTTTTATATTAATGATATATCTTCCTTTATAATTTTATTTATTTTAGGTTAAACCTACTTAGTATTTTTAATATTAAATATTAAAATTTATTTTGTTTACAGCCTTTAGATACAGTAAAATTACCTTTAATTTATAAAATAATTAAATTTCTTAACACTAATAGGAAAAAAAAAATAAATTAAATATAATGATACTGTAAAATTCATAGCGTACACAAAGGCAAACAAAAATTATTTAGTTTTTGTTTTATTTTTATTTTTTCTTTCTTTAATCATGAAAAATTTATTTATTGACATTTTAGCCTTTGGTACTCTTCTTTCTAGTGTGTTAGTTATTACATCTAAAAATCCAGTGATAGCTGTTATTTTCTTAATTTCTGTTTTTGTTAATGCTGCAGGATATTTAATTTTATTGGGTATAGGTTTTATTGGAATCTCATATATTATAGTTTACATTGGTGCCATTGCTGTACTATTTTTATTTGTAATTATGATGATTAATATTAAATTAACCGATATTTTAGAAACTGGATCTCAATACACTAAAAATTTACCTTTAGCTATAGCTATTGGTTCTTTATTTATCTATGAGTTCTTTACTATTATACCATTTAGTTTTAATAATGTTTCAGGTCTATCTGCTTTATTAAACTTATTAACTAATTTAAATGGGTTATTTTTAAGTACTGACATATCTACTATTAATGAAGTTAATACTGCTTTTAATCCTATTATAGCTGATACTACTTTTACTAATTTCTTACAAATAGAAGCTATAGGGCAAGGTCTTTATACTTATGGTGCCTTTTGGTTAATCATAACTAGTGTAATTTTATTGTTAGCTATGGTAGCTCCTATTTTCATTTCAAGAAAATCAACTAACGTTAATCATTTTCATAATATTAAACATAATTATATTACTTAAAAAAAAATATGAGAAATACAAAATTTATTGAAAATTTAAATAGAGTTGGTATATTTATTGGTGGAGATGTAGGTTATCATTTAATTGATAGAGTATTGACTTATAATGATAATAAAGCAGAGGTAATAAGTCAAGGTATTAGAGATGAAAAAGTAGATAACTTAGTTGGTACTGTTAATACAATGCTGGATGAAGCTAGAATTCATTTTAATATTCTTAAAGAATGCTCTGAAAGTTATGGTAATAGACCAAATGGAGTAAGTGTATCTAAAGAAAAAATGTTACAATCATTAAGTACAATTAAAGATAAAACTAGTAGTATTATGGAGAAAATATCTGAATTAGGTACACAAAATTGGGATAATTCAAGTGCTTATGATGAATGTAAAGAAGCTCTTGTAAATATAGATAATTTACTTGAAATGATAAAAAATGATGATCAAATAAACAAATTTTCATTTGATTTATCTCAATTTTATGGGTATCTTGATAGTTTAACAATATTACAAGAAGCATCTTTATTACATATAATAATGTTTTTTGTTTTAATATTTACTGCCATTAATATATTAAGTGTGTTATTTGGTAATGAAATTATTCGTTACTTCAATCTTGTAGAAAGATTACCTCGATTAGCTCTTTTCTTTAAATTAAGAATAACATTTCAAAGATACTATTTAATGTGGAATGTTTTTATATTGTTTGCATTATGTTTGTCAGGTATCTGTATAGATATATTGTTATTTACGATTTAATATTAATAAGTTTATTAGGTAATTCAAGGGTGTACGACACTGTTAAGTTTTGTTTAAACAATCTTTTTTATTATTGTTTATTTTAAATTCTTTGAATATTAATATTTATGATAATGTTGTTAGTGAAGTTGATTTTGTTTAGGAATCTTTTATTAGCTCTAATATGTTTATTAAATTTCATTAATATAATTGGTTATTTAATCTCGTTATATTTTTTAAATAAAAATTATATAGAGTCTAAGTTTCCTAAATTAAAAAGAGTAAAAACTGAAGTTAAAATATTATTCAGTATAAATATTTTAATGTTTTTTTTTTTAAAGTAGAAAAAAAAAATTAAATAAATTTAAAATAAAATTTAATTTAAATTTTACTTCTTTTTCACCTCCTGAGATCCTAAAATATTTAAATTTCATATCTATTAACTAAATAATATACTTAATAATTTATACACTATTTTTTTTTTTATATTAATAATAAAAAGGGGTATAAAAGAGTATGTGATATATATGATTATATATAATAGACACTATCAAGAAATATATTTTTTATAAAATATGTTAGCAGCAGCAAAATACATTGGAGCTGGTTTAGCTTGCTCAGGTTTAATTGGAGCCGGAGCCGGAATAGGTTTAATCTTTAGCTCTTTAATTGCATCTACAGCTAGCCCTCAAATTAGAGGACAATTATTCAGTTTTGCAATCTTAGGATTCGCTTTAAGTGAAGCAACTGGATTGTTCTCATTAATGATTGCATTTTTGTTACTTTACAGTTAGTAGTCAAAAAAATCGTGGGAATAATTAATATTCTACCCCTTTCAAATTTACTATACTTTCTTTTCTTATTTATTTTATACAACATTCTCACTTTAGATAGTGATATTATACTTATGTCAACAATATTAAGTGTGACATGTCCGCCTGAGTTATATAATTTAAAAATTACTCCGGAGATGACACCTAGCCAAAAACATCGAATGAATAAAAAATTTCAAGAATGGAATAAAGTGTCAGCTTGCAAGGACATTGTTGTATATGGTTCTAATCTTCCAAGTGGAGTAGGTAGCACAAAACAATTGAACAAACACATATACTTTATGTATGGATTACCTCCATTTCAATTGGAAGTGTTAATAGGTTTATTATTAAGTGACGGATGGTTAATTATTGATAAACAATATAGATCTATTAATGCTAGATTTGGTTTAAAACAATCAATGGTTAATTTTCCCTTCTTATGGTATGTATTCAATATATTATCTCATTATTGTAGAAATCTGCCACATCCTAACCATAATACTAAAAGAGGTAAAGTATTTTATAATCTTACTATCCAAACGAGAGCTTTCCCTGTCTTAACAGAACTTTACAACATCTTTTATGTAAATGGGGTAAAAATTGTCCCTGCTAGTCTTATAAATTACTTAACTCCTGTATCTTTAGCATTTTGGATTATGGGGGATGGTTTTAGTAGAGGTTCTGGTGTAGCAATATGTACCGATTCTTACACTCTGGAAGAAATTGAATTAATAATTTCTGCTCTGTACGTTAAATTTGGATTGCGTTGTACTAAATTTATTCAAGACAAAGAAAGTAGTCCTATTAAATATAGAATCTATATTAGAGCTGAGGATATGCCTATTTTAATACCTTTAGTTGGACCACATATGTATCCTACAATGTTATATAAGTTAGGTTTTAAAAAAGTATAGTATAAATTGTAATTTGGTTGTTATATTTACTATTTCCAAGATATTTTCCTGCTAGCTACAGGATTATTCTCTTTAATGATCGCATTCTTATTATTATACTCATAATAAAATATAATTTATGAATAATAACAATTCTAAGTAAAAACTTAGTATTTATAAAAATTTTTACTTTAGATTAGGAAATTAAATTTTTTAAAAAAATAGGGTTAAATACCAACCCTATTTTTTCTAATCTTAAGATACTTTAAACTTAAAAATCTAAAGTATAAGTATAGTTAAATTATTAGTAATAATAAGATAAAGTATCTAAATATAAATAAGATTATAAAAATAAGTATAATTTAAAAAATATAAAAATAAAATTTTTTAAATTTTATTAAAGAGTTTTTAGAAAAAATATAGATTTAATTAAGAATAATAATTATAAATATTAAATAAATAGGAAAAATGAAAGGTTCAAATCCTTTACTCTTTAGATTTTATTGTTAAACGAATTAATAAGTTGTAAAAATTTTTATTAATTAATTAGTAATAAGAGAATTGATTAAGATACATCTTAGGATACCCTTAGTTATAATAATTTACCCTAGACTTCATGGCCTTGGATAAATTTTATAATTAAAAGGAAATAGATATAAAATCAACTTCCGCAGTGGTTCGATCAGAACTCTCAGGGTATTTAAATCTCTATATGTAAGTTATAAATTATATTTCATATTATTAAAATCTAAATAGATTTAATAACCATAAATTGGTAGAGTTTTCAGTAAACTAAGATTAAATGTTTTTAAATATAAAAATTACAAAATAATGTTAAATAATATTTCAATTTTTAGTACTATATTTAATGATGCTCCTCAACCTTGGCAATTAGGATTCCAAGATAGCGCTGCGCCTGGGTTCACAGGAATTGTAGAATTACACAATACTATTTTCTTCTTTTTAGTTGTTATATCAGTAGGGGTATTTTGGGTTTTAGGTTCAATAGTTTATTACTACAATTCTAAAAATTCACCTATTGTACATAAATATCTTAACCATGGTACATTAAAGTGCCTACATGTTAAAAATTAAGATTAAAATACCCTTCTCTACGCACAACTAAATTTATAATGATTAGAAATTATTCTAATAAAGCCCAATCTAGCGAAGATATAAAACCCATCAAAACTTATAATGATGCTTATAATTCTAAATCCGATATTTTAAAGGATAATAAAAATAAGTCAGGTATTTATAAATTTACTTGTAAATTAAATGGTAAATTTGATATTGGAAGTTAAAAAAATTTAAGTCATCGTTTTACTAGATATTTTAATATTTCTTACATATCTACAGTTAAGAACAAATTAACTATTTCACGTGCTTTAATAAAATATGGTTATTCTAATTTTAGTCTGGAAATATTAGAATATTGTGAACCTTCTGTATTATTAAAAAGAGAGCAACATTATTTAGATCTTTTAAAGCCTTCTTATAATATAGCTAAAATAGCAGGTTCTACTTTAGGAATACCAAAATCTAAATAAACCAAAGACAAAATAAGCAAAGCTCTTAAAGGTGTTTATGTTGGAGAAAAAAGTCCTCTTTATGGAAAAACTCTTACAGAAGAAACAAAAGCTCTAATGAGAGAATCTCGCCTAGGTATTAAAAATGGTATGTTTGGTAAGTTTCATACTAAAGAAACTAAAATGTTAATAAGTCAATCTAGAAAAGGACAAGTTCATAGTAGTGAGACAAGAAAAGCAATAACTATTGCCAATGGAACTTCTACTTATTTATACGCAGCTTGTCTAAATAACCATACAGATGCTTTCTGTTTAATACAGGAATTTTCTTCTATTAGAGAAGTAGGTAGATATTTGAGATTACCCATAGCACAGTTTCACGTTATTTAAAATCAGGTAAATTATTGTCTAGAAAAAATGGGTTATATAAATTATCTTATAATTTATTAAATGACTCCTGCCGCGGCCTGTCCGCTGCAGGAGGGGTTTAAAAAAATAAAATTTATAAATTTAGCTTGGGTCAACGCAACTACCTACCCATATTTGTTATTAAAACAAATATGGGTGGGAGAGGCGGAGTGGAGGCGGCCTATAAATTAATTAATGCATGTAAATTTTCACTATATGCTGGAAAATTTTTAAAGTTAAATACTATAATAGTGAAAATTTTAACTTAAATAAAAATAATCAGCAGGACATATCGCCATATGCCTCATCGACTTTATGTGAAAGTGCGATTTTAAAGGTTAAAATTTGTTTCGATTCTCCCTACCCCTCCTCTATCCTATTTCCTCTAAAGAGGAAATAGGGCAAGAGGGGTAGGGACGTACATATAAATTTTTATTTTTTATTGTTAAGATAAAGTCAGCTCCCGTTGTACCCTTTCCCTTTCCTTCTCTAATTACCTAATTGAAAAGGGGATACTAAAGGGGTCTTTAGCTTGTTAGGGGCCCGGGAGTGACACTTATAGAATTAATCTGGACTATCACACCAGCTTTAGTTTTAATAGCTATTGCTTTCCCTTCATTTAGACTACTTTATTTACTGGATGAAGTAATATCACCTACAATTACAATTAAAGTAGTAGGTCATCAATGGTATTGGTCTTATGAATATAGTGATTATATTAATGAAAGTGGGGAATCTATTGAATTTGATTCATATATGATACCTGAATCAGATTTAGAATTAGGTCAATTTAGATTATTAGATGTAGATAATAGAGTAATTGTTCCTACTGATACACATATCAGATTAATAGTAACTGGTAGTGATGTAATTCATTCATTTGCTGTGCCTTGCTTAGGAGTAAAAATAGATGCTGTACCGGGTAGATTAAATCAAACATCTATTTTAGCTGAAAGAACTGGTACTTTCTATGGTCAATGCTCTGAAATATGTGGAGTATGGCATGGATTCATGCCTATAGCTATAGAAGCTGTATCTGTTCAAGATTATCTAGCTTGGGTTGATGCTGCTTAATTTTATTAATCATAAATATAAAAATTTTAACTATTTTACTTATATTAATTTATAGTTTACGTAGATTTTATTTTTATTTAACTAAAAATATTTACTAAAATTTAATTAAACTTAATATTTTGTTTTTTTTTAGTTTTATTTATCTTCTACCCCTTTCTTTTTATTTAATCGGAGTGTCAAATAATATAATTTAAATTTAATATTTACTATATAATTATATATTTATGAACAAAATAATTTTATATGTAAATATCTGATTTAAGGCTAAAAGTCTGTAAATATGATTAATTTATATTTAGCTATTTAAAAATGTTAAGCTCTATAATTAAGGGTATTAACATTAATATATATTTATTTAATTTCCTATTATTGTTTTAAATTTTTATATAAAAGAGAATATATTAATAAAATAATTAATAAAGCTAAAAAAAAAATAAAATTTATTAGGGGATATCTGATAATGGTAATCAGTTGTATTTGCACTACAAATATGATAGTTCGAGTCTATCTTTCTCCAAAAAAAAATCTAAATTTAAATAGTCCTACGCAGCCAGTGAGCGGAGGGGTACAAAAACAATAGTATAAATTTATAACCAGTAAAAAATAAAAAATAAAAACAAAAAAACAAAACAAAAATAGCCTAGGTTGCTTAAATGGTTAAAGCGTTATATTGAAGCTATAGAGAAGGGAGTTCAATTCTCTCCCAAGGCATTATAAAAATTCTTATTAAAATTTATTTTCTTACTACATCATTAGTACTGTCCAAAAAAAAGTGATATTAATATCAAGCCGAAATAGTATAATGGTTATAACAAATTCCTTGTAAGAATTAGATAAAGGTTCAATTCCTTTTTTCGGCTTAATTAAATTTAAATTTTTTATTTATTTATAATTTAATATTTTAAATCTTTTTTTAGTTAAAATTAATTAATATACTGTGTATGAGTTGTAGTTTAATTTGGAAAAACACCATTTTTTGGTGATGTTTAATATCAGTTCAAGTCTGGTCAACTCAGCTAAACTAAAAAAATTTTTTTTTATTTTTTAAATTTTTAGTAAATTTAATTGAATAGATACTTTTTGTTTAAAGGAAACAGAACTCGAAGGTTGAGTTTCTCCCTTTTAAGGAGAGAGTCCTGGTTCGAGTCCAGGTGTTTTCAAATCATTAAAATTATTTTTATATTCTAATTCATTTTTTTTTTTAATTTAAACTTAAATTTCTTATTAAGGGCAGGTGATCCGAATGGTAATGGTGGTTCTCTGTAAAAGAATTGGTTTATAACCGTAAAAGGTTCGATTCCTTTACTGCTCAAAAAATTATACCTATTTGGTATTTTAATTTCAATATTCTTATTAAATTTATATTAATAAAGTTACAAAAATAAAAAAAAAAAGGATGAATGTATAATATAGTTAGATTAAAAATTAATATACTAAGGTTAATTAAAATACAGAAAAAAAAATTTTTTTTTTTATTTTAATTTTCTATATTTTTAACCCATTTAATTTATTTATAACCAAAAAAAAAATTTTTTTTTTAATCCAAAATGTAGTTTTAAGACTGTAGCATAATAGGTTAATGCAATTCGCTCATAACGGATCTTACAAGGGTTCGATTCCCTTCGGTCTTATTATTTAAGTAAGTAAAATTTTGATTTTTTTTTATTATAATATAATATTACTATAGTTATAAAATTTTAAATCAAACAAAATACTAAAAATTAAGTATTAAATTTATAAGTTATAAATTATGTATACTATTTAAGTCTTCATTTAAGGGAATTTGGTCGAGTCTGGTTTATGGCGCTTGTCTTGAAAACGAGTACTTCTAAAAAAAGTCGTGAGTTCAAATCTCACAATTCCCGTAAAAAAAAAATAAACAATTTTGTGTTTCTTTCATTCTCTCATTTTTTGTTTTACTTATAATATTTATCTAAATTATTAATAAATTATTATCAGTTCCACAAATAGTGAAAAAAAAAGTAATATTATATTTAATATTAAAATAGATAAGATTAGTTTAATTGGCAAAACATTGTCTTGTGGCGACACTGTTCAGAGTTCAAGTCTCTGATTTTATCCTTTTTTAGTTAAAGTTAAGGTATTAGAGAGAGTGTATTAAATTAAAAAAAGATTATTCAATTTATTAATTATTAAGCCTTAAACCTGGATAAGGAATGAGGAAATAGCTTATTAAAGTCATATTTAATTAGTCTAATTTAACTTTACTACATTCTAGTATTCTTCTACAAGTCCTTATGCTTATAATTAGATTAAGTTTTATTTTTTATTTCTATACTTTATTTATATAAATATTAATTAATGATAATATAAATAAATTATTTGATTAAATGTATATTAGTTGTCTAAACCTGACAATAAACAAAAGTAGAGGTTATAAGTATAATTTAGATATAGTTTTTCACAAAATAATTTGTGGTAACGACATAGAAATAATAAGATTAAATAAATTTTATATAATTTAAAATAAAAAGAAATAAATAAAAATTTATTTATATAGTAGATCTAACACTTAAGTATGTTATTTACTCTTTTTTAATTAAATTTGAGAAAAAAAAAAATAGTGAGCCTATATCTTACTTATGAATTTTTAGATTAAATTCAGGAGATTATTAATTTAATAAATTAATTTTTGTTTAAAAATTTAAAATTTAAATAAAAATTATTTATATTTAAATATTCATTTACCAAAATATTCTAATAGGCAATAAATTTTTCTAATATCAGATATATCAGATAAAAAGGAATAAAATTTGACTAAAAATATATAAATAATATTTTTAGTTACCTTATACCCCTTTCCCTACACCATCAAATAAAATAAATAAATTCTTTTTTTTTTTCATTTATATTACTTTATTTATAATCTTGTATAGTAATATTTTTTTTAGATATTTAATTTGTACTGAAATAGTTAAATGGTTAGAACATACCACTCATGATGGTAAAATAAAGGTTCAATTCCTTTTTTCAGTAATTTTTTAGAATTACTATTTGTAATAGTATGGTCTTATTTTATTGTTTATTATATTTTTTAATCTCTTTAAATTTATATAAAATATATTTACCTTAATTAAAAAAATAAAAAAAAAAATAATAAATATACATTTAAACATATAAATTTTAATAAAAGTATCGATGACAATCTTGTACAAACATCAAAGTAATTCAAAGGAGTTATTAAGGAAAATTAGGCAAATTTATAAAAAAAGGAGGTAGATGTTGTCAACCAAATGCCTCACAGATATAGTTTTTTAAGTAAACTTCATCTTAAATTGTAGGCGATCCTAAGGGAAACCTTTATTATTATTACTTCCCGAAGTAAATCATTTCAGTAGGGAAAGGAAAGGAAATCAACCGAGACTCCGAAAGTAATGGTGAGTGAAATCGGATTAGCCAAAAATAAATTTATAAGTTGAATAAAATACTAATTTATAATAAAATATAAATTAAACCAAAGAAGGTTGTGTTTAAAGTCCTGTAAATTTATAAATTTATTTCTTTATATACAATATAAAGTATAAAAAGTACGATGAGAGTAACCTTGTCGGAATATAGGGGTACCATCCTCTAAGGCTAAGTATTATAAATTTAGCGATAGCGAACAGTACTGTAAAGGAAATATTGAAAGATGATATGAATCTGGTTTTTATAGCACAGATTTTTTTTTAGCATAACATGAAATAGGATTGAATTAGTAACTCTATAAGCAGTCGAAGTTTATATTAATAAATGACGGCGTACCTTTTGCATAATGGGTCAGCAAGTTAATGGGAGTAGCAAGGTTAAAAGCCCTAGCGAAAGCGACTGGACTAACTAGCTAAACAAAATCATTTTGATTTTTGTTATGTATTTTTAAATTTATATTTAAAAATAGGATAATCCCTTATTATATTGTTTTAAGTAAATTTAAAAACATTTAATAAGTAAATTATTTACTAGGTATAGTGGTGGATAAGTTACTTCTATTAGACCCGAAGCTCCGTGATCTTCCTAAGACCAGATTATAATGGATCGAACGGGTGAATGTTGCATAATTCTCCGAAGAGTTTTAGGAAGCGGTGAAATGCCAATCTGACGGAGTGATAGCTGGTTTTCTACGAAACATATGTAAGTATGACATCTATTCAAAATTTATGGTGGTACAGCACTGAGTTCCAAACGCAAAAATATTAAAGAAAATTAATTTATTCATTTTTATTAATATTAAATAGTTAAGTTGAGGGGACGTGAAAATCTTACCGCTGGAAGAGAATCTCGAAAGGACATAAATTGATGGTAGATATTCAGACTGCTCATGCTAAGTTGGGTAGTCAAGACGGAAACAGCCGAGAACACGTATCAAGGTCCCAAATGATTATTAAGTGAAATTAAGGAAGTAGCATATTGAATGCAGCTGTAAAGTGAGCCTGAAATTGACTATCGGGCTCATACCAAAAAACTAAGTTATATGCAAGAACACCCTAAAGATGTTTCGCTGTAATTAACAGAAAAAGTAAACATATGTTAATGGGTAACTTGCAAGAAAATTATTCTAAAATTTCTTCAACGACTAATATACTTTAACTCTTTAGTTGAGTCAAGACAGAGTCTTCCAACTATGAAAATAGTTGAATATTAAATATGCAGATAAAGTAACTGCATATAAATCTTTTCTTTATACGGCTCCTGCCGTATAATTATTTTTGTCTTACTTTTGTTTATATAATTAGTAGCTAGAAGGTCGTTGGTTCTACCTGGATAAAAATTCCCTAAGTCACTAGAAAAGGCTAGCCCCCTAAATTTTAGTTCAAATAGTGAACATTATTTAAACTACAAAAATAAACCAGAGCCAGTTGGCATAAAATAAAATTAAAGCTACAAACACAATCAATTTAATGAACCAAATTTTTAAATTATCTCCAGGTTATATAAGTGGTTTAACTCAAACTGATGGTTCTTTTTTTTGTTCTATTACATTATCATCAAAACATAGGTTTGGACTTCAATTCAGACCTAAATTTACAATAACTGCTGATTTAGATTCTAAATATGTATTAGATAGTATTAAGTTGTATTTTAATTGTGGTAGTGTAACTACTAATATTAAAAATCACACTGCAGAATTCCAAGTTGTAAAATTAGAAGATCTTAAAAATATTATAATACCTCATTTTAAATTATATCCTGTTTTTTGTGCTAAATTGCATGCTTTTGAATTATTGACTCAAATAGTTTTAGCCTTATCTGATAAAGAAAAGAGAACAATAGAAGGCAGAAGAGAATTATTAATAATGGCATTATCTATGAATACTACTACAAATAGAAAAGAAGATAGAATAGACTTATTATTTTCTTTATTAGGTATAAATGAAAATAAAGATAAAGAACTTATCCCTAATACTAAAATGGTAATTAATAAACCTATTTCTGATAATCATATTTCTGGTATAATTGATGGTGATGGTAGTTTTTTTATTTCTTTTCTTGCGGATGGTAACATTAAAACAGGATTTAATATAACTAATGATAAAGCTTCTAGACCTTTGTTAGAAGGTGTCAAAGCAAGATTTAAAAATATAGGTGCTATAAATGAAGGATCTAAAAATGAATTAGTATACGCAATAACAGGGTTAACCCAAATTACAGAAATATTAATTCCATTTATGGACAATAATCCTATATATTCTGAACGAGCTTTACATTATGACAAATTTAAAACAGTAAGCTTAATCTTAAAAAATGAAAAACCTTTAACATTAGAAAGTAAATTAAAAATAGTTGATTTATGTTATGATATGAATAAAAAAGGAAAACATCGTAATTTGACTAAACTACAATATATAAACTTATTAATGAAGATTCATAATCAAAAATAATCCTAATTATCTTTTGTGATAACATTAAAAATTTAACATTAACCCCTTTTAATTCTTAATGTTATGTTCATAAGGATAAATTTAATTGTGTTTGTGGATTTATGTTAACCGGCTCTAGTCAGATTAAAAAAGATAGATAAGGGTAGTCGCTATCTTTTAATGACCGTAATAGTAACAACGTAGCAGCCCTTAGAATGTGGCACCGAAAATTTAACGGGTCTAAGTAATCAACCGATATCGTGTTGATTTTGAATAAAATTTTATTTTTTTTTTAACAAATTTTATTCTTAATCTAGGTAGTAGAACATTCAGTAATATACCATTGAGATACAGTGTTTCATTGTAATCTAGGTAACTGAAGAGATAATGCTGACATGAGTAACGTAAAAAGAAGTTATAATACTTCTCGCCGAATACGAAAGGGTTATAAGGATAAAGGTTAAACCACCTTATGTTAATGCGGCCTCTAAGGATCAAAACCAATGTTTTGTCTGATGAGTATTTGACCTAAAGTCCAAATGGAAAATGAAATTTAATCTTGAAATAAAGGTCAAATTTCATTTAAAGGACCAGGAAAATAAAGTCAAAATTTTAAATTGTAGCCTTATGGTGTACAATTTAAAACTACCGTACCCTAAACCGACACAGGTTCGTAGGTAGAGTATACTAAGGCGTAGAGCTAAAAGTTGTTAAGGAACTCGGCAAGTTCTCCTCATAAGTTAGACGATAAGAGGAACCACTGAAGATTTAAATTTTCCTAAGTTTAATTATGTAAGTGGTGGCACAGAATCGGAGGCCCCGACTGTTTACTAAAAACACAATTCAGAGCAATGATTAAGATCATAGTATTCTGAATGAAATTTGCTCAATGCCATTAATATAAGAGAGGTAATGGGAAACTGTTACTAATCGAAAGTCTGGTCAATAGCGGTCTTAACTATGAGGATCCAAAGGTAGCATAATCAATTGGCCATTAAATGTGGTCTGGAATCAATAGTGTAACGATGGTCTCACTGTCTCTACAACTTGCTCAGTGAAATTGAATTACCCGTGCAGATGCGGGTTGCCTCCAGGTGGACGGGAAACTTAAATTAACCAGGAGGAAAAAAAAAATTTGCGACTAGATAAGTTTACTATAATAATGTGGTGAAAACCCACCTGATAGTCCATTATCTGAGCTTAAACAGCATGTTCTATGAGTAATTATACAACGTGAAGCCTGTTTTATACTAGTAGATCATGATGGGAAAAATTAAAAATGAACTACTAATATAAGAGCTAGATACCTATGGGCAATATAATGTGAATTCACGTTCGAAGCGTAATTATTGATGTAGAAAGACGTTCCCGTGTTTTTCTTAATGGGTCAAATATCTAATTACGTATAGTGGAGTCCTAAAGGTATCATTAAGGTATTATAGTAAAAACTAGGTAAGCCCAATAATAACCAATTATTTCTATAGATTTAATTGGAGGTTTATCTGTGAAGATAAATAACCATTAGTGGGTAGAGGATATTCAAAAAAGCGAATGCCTTGTTGTAATTACAAGGATAGGTTAAATTTAACCAATCTGAAAGGATGCTGACTTTGAATTAGTGTTAAGTGTTTATTATTTATAAAATTAATTATTGAATTAAAAAAAAAAATCTATCTAACTCCAAATTTGATTAATCAGGTTCAAACTAGTCCAGCTCCAATTACTATTTTGTTGTTGTTAACACTATTAAAAAAAAATAAAAAATATTTTTCTTGATAAAATCAGATAAATTAAAAAAAATAAAAATAAGCCATGTTAAATAGAGATTTTACTAAACCTAGAATTAACGAAAAATTACAGCCCTGGCAAGTTACAGGTCTAGCCGATGGAGAAGGGGCATTTATTTGCACTATTACAAAATCGGGTAGAGGATTAACAGGTAAAACTGTTAAATTAGAATTTAAAGTTACACAAAAAGCACATTCAGAGGGAATATTACATGAACTTCAAGAATATTTTGGCTGCGGTAGTGTTGTGATAGACAATAGAGAAACAGAGACTAAAAAATATCGTGTCTCATCTTTGTCTTTTATTTTAGAAAAAATCATTCCTCATTTTGATTCTTATCCTTGTTTAACTTCTAAGTATTTAAATTATAGAGATTGGAAACAAATTGCTTTAATAATGGAAAAAAAAGAACATCTTACTATTAAAGGAATTGAAGAAATTACAAGATTAGCTTCAAAAATGAATAAAAATAGATCTTTTGAAGATAAATTTAATTATTGTAATTCTTCTTTAGGAATGGTAAATTTACCGAATGGAGAAATTGGAATAAAATATGATTTGCCAGCTTATTGGGTTCAAACTTTTTTAGCTGGTGAATCAATGTTTTATACTTATGTCCCTGAAAATTCAATTAGAGGTAAAAGCTATCAAATTTGTGATTCTTCTCTAGAAATCGGTCAAAATAGTCACGATGTAGCCGTTTTATTAGCTATTAAAAAGTTCTTTAATGGTGGTTATATTAAACCTAAATATAATTATATGAGTCTTCATGATTGTCTAAACTCACGTTCAGTTAATAGATATATTTTTAGAGACACTAAGAGTATTATTCAATTTGTGGACCAATATCCTATGATAACTAGAAAATATTTAGATTATATGGACTGGAAAAAAATTGTAGGATTAAAAAGTATTGGGGCTCATAAAACTGTAGAAGGTTTAGCTTTAATTCGCCAAATAATTTCTAATGTGAACTCTAAACGAGATTAAAAAACAAAAATTTTTGTTTTTATCTGAAATGAGTTACCCCGTGTAATATTCTAATTTATACTAGCAGGCTAAATTTTAAATAATAAACTTTAATAAACTTAATGCTTGAGCTGTATGCGGTGAAAGCCGCACGTACAGTTCTTAGAGGATGTCAAAGTTGTAAAACTTGGCGGAGCCTCAACAGACCCTATGCAGCTTTACTGTTGTTAGTTATCACATTGATCTAGAACAACTTTAATTAATAGTGAATAGGGATGTTGATAGACGAAATGTGGAATACCTTTTGATTAAGGTTGGGTCAATGTTTACCTTATATTTAATAAATAGAGGGAGAGTTGACTAACTGACAGTTTGACTGGGGCGGTCGTCTTTAATATAGTAGCAAAGTACATCCAATGATTAATTATATATTAATAATATTATTTTAAATTCGATTTTCGAATTTTTTGTAATATACAGACAGAAATAATCAATAAAATTTTATTTATTTATTATTGATGATTATTTTATTTTATTATCACACAATAAAGGTAAAGCTAGACAATTGAATGGAAGTCAATCAACCAGTGTGAAAGGTTGTAATCATGCGTAATGGCGGAAAGCTTGCCTAACTGAAAGACCTAGAAGTCGCACAGATACGTAAGTAGGGCATAGTGACCCTTCGCTATAATATGGAATAGACGGGGATCAATCGATAAAAAATATAAACCCGTACCTACATCTTGGTTCTCCAAGTATCTAGGTAAGATTATTAAAAATAAATTATAATAAGTAAAACTATTTAATGCTCGGATATATTAAATATAATCACAAAATAAATTAATACAATAAAACCAAATTAATGAAAAAGATAATTGATTAATAAAGTAAAAGGAATTAATTAAGGTATAATTTGTACAAAGAATATTTTATTATAAACTTTTCTAAAAATGAATAACACACTACACAAAAACTTATCTCTAATTAAAGATGAATTTAAATTAAATTATCATAAAAAAACTGGTATTTATCAATTAGTTAATTTAATAAACAATAATACATATGTTGGAAGTTCAGTTGACTTAAATCGAAGATTTACTGAATATTTAAATCCTTTATATTTATCTAGAAATCTTAAAAAGGGTAATAGTGCAATAATTAATGCTCTTTTTAAATATGGTTATACTAATTTTGGAATTAGAATTTTAGAAACCATTGAATTTGAGCCTAATCAATCTAAATCTGAAAGAAAAAGCATTATTTTAACTAAAGAACAATGTTTTTTAGATCTAATTAAACCTGAATACAATATTAATAAAACAGCTGGAAGCAATTTTGGAAGAATTTACTCTGATGATGTAAGAATCAAAATGAGTTTAGCTAAAATTGGTAAAGTTGGAAATAAAAAAGGTGCCATTTTATCTGAAGAATCTCGAGCTTTATTTAGAGAAAAAAGTGGAATGGCCTCAAGTATCACTATGTTAAATGAAAATAGAGAGGTATTAAGTGTATTTAATTCTATTCAAATAGCTTCTGAAATCACAGGAATTTCTAGAAATAGAATAAGTCGATGTGCCAGAGGTATTCGAAACAAAATAGTAGAAAAAGGAAATATTTATATATTTGAGTATACTAAAAAAGAATAATTTTATTAGTTTTATTTTATTATTAGCTAATTTTTATAATCTTAAAACAAACTTTTGTCGCTTAAATTAGAAATAATTTATTGTAAATTGGGTTAATTTCAAGAAAATCTCTGGTTATATTTAATAGAGAATACCTGAAGCGAAGCTAGTTTTACATAACATCAAAATATAAAACTAGAACGTTCAACGACTAGTAGGTGAGTCTTTAACAATAATCCTGCCACGAATGCCCCACAATTAATTGTTAATTAATCTTAATAACTAATTGATGATATAGTCTGAACCATTTTGTGAAAATTGGAAGCTTTGATTTTAAAAAATCAAGCAATAACATAATTGAAAAGTTACGCTAGGGATAACCTTGTTGTCCCTTAATCAATAAGATTAAAAAAAACCGAGTGAAATGCAAAAATTGCTTAATTTTGCCTCCAAATGTTAACAGATTGTTTGGTAAAATAGGAGGCTCTTAAGTCAATTTGCAGCAAAGCTTATCTTAGCATTTTTAAATTTATTTAAATAATTAGATAAGAATGTTCAACGACTAGAAAGTGAGTTATGCTAACAATAATCTTTCCACGAGTGCTCGGCATCTAAAATTATTATTAATATACTATATGGTATTATGCCATTTTAAGTGTTCCCTAAAGAATTTATTTTCAATCACCGCCTAATGTTTTAACCATTTATATAACTAAAAATTTTTAAACAAATTTAAATAAGCTATCAAAAAGGCCCCAAACAAAAGGGGTGAGGGGAGGCTTTAATGCATAGAAATTAAAATATTTTAAGCTAAAAAGAAATTATATTTTAGATAGGATACTGAAAATTAAAAAATTTATCTAATTTATATTTTCTTTGATACTTTGTATCTACTTTGACTATTAGCTTAAATAATATATTAACATTAAATATAAAGAATAGTATCCTTTATATTTACTACTTATTAATTAGATAAAACGCATGTATATTATAAATAAATAGAATGTTAATAAGCTAAAATAAAGCATAATTTATGCTTTATTTTAGCTTTTATAAATAAAAAAAACAAAATTTAAACCATTAAATTAAAAAAATGCCTAAATTTAACAAAAATTTATTAATTGGAAAAAGTCCAAATAGTCAAATATTTAAGGATTATAAAAATTCTTTATCTTCTTTAACAAAGATTCAATGGGAATCAGCGATCGGTCTTGTATTAGGAGATGCTAGCTTACAAACTCAAAATAAAGGTAAAACTTATAGAATGAAATTTGAGTGGTCTGATAAAAATAAAGCTTATTTAGATCACGTTTATAATTTATTTGATGAATGGGTAATATCCCCACCTCATAAAAAATCTAGAATAAGTCCTAAAGGGAATCTTGTAGTAAATTGGGGTTTCCAAACTATAAGTCACACAGCCTTTAATCCTTTAGCCGAATTATTTTTGCTGAATGGAAAAAAAGGTATATCTCAATCACTGATTAAATTACATTTAACGGGTAGAGGTTTAGCTTATTGGTTTATGGATGATGGGGGTAAATTAGACTACAATAAAAACTCCAAAAATAAGAGTGTAGTTTTAAATACTCAAAGCTTTTCGGATTTAGAGGTAGAAGCTATGGCTAAAGAATTAAGTTCTAAATTTAATTTTACCTGTGAAGTTCGTTCAAATAAAGGAAAAAAAATCATTGTAATAAATTCTGTAAGTTATAGCTTATTTAGAGAATTAGTAGATCCGTATATAACACCTGAAATGGCTAATAAATTACCTTAGCTGATACAAAAAAATATAATTAGTAAAAAAAAAAATAATTACAACCCCTTTTTTTAGGCTTATTTAAATAGTATAATTATAGTAGGTTAATAATAATAAAAAAAGATGATAACATAGTCTGAAACACTTTGTGAGAAGTGTAAGTGAAGAATAAAGAATCTTCATAACAACATATTTGAACAGGCTGATAGCCGGTGAGAGTACACATTGTCCCGGCTGTTTGGCACCTCGATGTCGACTCAAATAGGGTGGAGTTTATTATTAGATTATTCATTTATTCTTAAAGTATAATACAGACACATATTCATTATGTATTAAAAACTGTTTTTTTATTTATGAAATAAATAAGATATAGTTTAAAGGTAGAAGAACAACCTTTTTTTCTTATCCTTAAGTAGTCCTAGAGCGGCCTAAATTTGGTTTTTTTTTATTAATTTATTCTCCACGTGTAAACACCATAGCGGTTGCAAAAGCGGTAATATTCGATTTTTTTATCTTATCAATCTTAATTTTCTCTTATTTTTGTGTTTTTAGTGTAAATAAAATACATAATATTTATAAAAAATATAAATTTAATGCTAGTAAACTTAAGAATGAAAAATAGAAATTATTTATAAAATAAAAAAGTATTAATTGAGTCATTTGTTAACATAAATTTCAAAATAATAATGAAAAGAAAGGAACTAAATAATTTATTACCAAAAATCGAAGTGATTTACTCTAATGCAGATACTATGAAAAGCCAAATTGTTAAAGATAATAGAAAAAAAAGTGGAGTTTATCTTTGGACAAATCTTATTTCCGGTAAAATCTATGCAGGAAGTAGCGCAAATTTAGGTCTTAGATTTAAAGGCTACTTAACTTATTCTCATATTTCTAATCCTAAAAGATATAATAGTTTGATTCACAAAGCTTTAATTAAATACGGTTATTCTAACTTTCAATTAGAGATTATTGAATATTGTGATGCAAATATATGTACAGAAAGAGAGCAGTATTATATAGATTTATTAAACCCGGAATACAATATTTTAAAAATCGCTGGCTCATCTAAAGGTTATAAACATACAAAAGAGACTTTAAAAAAAATGCGGGTGTTTTTAAATAAACATAATGCAAAAAAAAGATTTCCAGTTGAAATAACGGATACTCATACAAGTATAACTACTAGATATGATTCAATTACAGCTACAGCAGCAGCTCTTAATACTAATGAAAAAAATGTAAGATATACAGAAAAGTTTAACAAACTTCTATTAAAAAGATATATCGTAAAAATAATACGAAAACCTTAGAATTAATAAATAACTAATAATAAACTTCGAAATGAATTATATGCTGGAAGTACTTTCAAAATTAGTTACAAAATCTTGTCAAAATACTTTAATTTTGGTGATAAAGTTAATCAGCAGGAAATTTTTCCTCAACGACTATACATTCATCTTCTTTTTTATAAAGAAATAAGATATAGTCTTTACAGTTAGTCTTAAATCTTTAAACTTTAGGAATAAGATTAGCTGTAAGCAACCTAACCTCCGGGGGGAAAAGCTTGGAAGGGTTCGGCTGTTCGCCGATTAAAAGGTTACGCGAGTTGGGTTTATAAATTAAGCCCCTTAATATTAACTAAATTTTATTATTTAGTTTATTAAAAAAACTGGGTTAATTGCAAGGATAACTTTTCTCCGCTGCTCTCCATTTTTTGGCAGAGGCAACAGTAAAAGTCAATTTGCAGCGAAGTTTACTTTTACATAAATTGTTTAAAGTAAAAACGTTCAACGACTAGATGGTGAGCTTTATCACAATAAACCATCCACGAATACCTAGCATTAAATTAAAATAATATTTAATGATGACATAGTCTGAACAATAATGTGAATTATTGAAGAATAGACAAAGAACTATTCAATAACAAATTGTTAATACGACGTATGTATCTCATTACAATTTAAGTATTTTAATAACTTTTTATTTTTAGTTTAACCAAATAGTTTAAACATTTTCATAGAAATATATCCTCATTATCTCATTAGAGAATTAATTAATTCTTATTGTTAATTAATTTATTGCCTAACTAAGCAGAGATAGTTCTTAATTTGAATAAGAGCCTTATATTTAACAAATAAAAAAAAAAATGAACAATAATTTAATTTTAAAACAAAAACAAACTAAAATAAGTAATAAAAATAGATTTAAAGAAATCCGAAAATCTTTAACTCTACCTAAATATTTAAATGATGCTTTAATTGGTATTATGCTTGGAGATGGTTATTTATATAGAAGTAGTTTAACTTCAAATACAAGACTAGAATGCTCACTTAAAGAAGCTAATTTAGCTTATGCTTTATATATTTATGCTTTGTTTATTCACTATATTGGAAGTAAACCAAATATTTTAAATACAGCTTCTAGTTCAGGTGATAAAACTTACGGTTCTATAAGATTAAAGACATTATCATTACCAGTTTTTAATTATTATCATGATCTATTTTATTTTAGAGATAGTAATAAACAAAAATGGATTAAAAAAGTTCCAGAAAACATAAATGATCTTATGTCTCCAGTTGTTCTTGCTTTCTTATTAATGGGAGATGGTAACTATGATATAAATCGAAAAAGAATCAGAATCTTTACTAATAGTTTTACTCATTCAGAAACTATCTTATTAGCAGAAGCTATTAAATATAAATTAAATATAAATGCTTCTGTACTGTATGATAGGAAAGATCAATACATAATAACAATCGGAGCTAAACAAATATCTTTACTACAAGAATTAGTTTTAGAACATTTTCATCCTTCTATGTTTTATCGAATTGGTTTACCTAATAAAACTATTTAAATTTTAAATAATTAAATTTGACTAAACTAAAGACCCCTATTAATTTTGATTAAAATAAAAAGACTAAAAAAAAAAATACTTAAATTAAAAAAAAAAAAAATTTATATCACTTAAAATTGACTTGCGTCGTCAAAGGAAATTTTATGCTGGAACATCTTTATAGCTCTTGGTACTAGAAATTAGTCATAATCCAATGAGATTAGAAAATCAGCAGGAAATAAAAATTTATGATTTAGAGTATAGAATATAGGATTACTAAAGTAATGCTGGTACTCGATATCTTTAATGAAAGAGGGTACCCATCTCTTTATTTTTCTAATTTATAAATTTAAAATTCTCAGAGGCTATACATTTCCATCCTTAATTGGATAAGATATAGTCCAAACTGGGTAGAGATATTCAGAAGCAGTATCTTTAGTGATCTGCAAAATAAAATTAAATGGAGTCAGTATGGTCCCTATCTTCTGGAGGGATAAATAGTAAAAAGGGGGAGACCTTCTAGTACGAAAGGATCAATAGGCTGTGTTTCTCTAGTGTACCAATTGTTGAATTTTAGTAAGCATAGTTGGGTAGCCACAAACATAATAGTTAAGCGCTGAATGAATATTAAGCAGGAAACTATCCCCTGGATACTATCATTAGAATCCTTTTGATAATTCTTTTTTTGTTTTCAGCTAAAACTGAATTAAAAAAGAATTTGTCAAAAGTGACTATCTAATTTTATAAGAAATAGAACATTTCTAGATAGGATGCAAATGAAAGTGCTGTGAAGTATTTAGTTTAGCATTACTAATTTATTAAATAGACTTGATGTTAAGAATTGTATATTAAAAAATAAAATAAGTTAAAAAAAAATAAAATTTTAAATTTAACTTCATAAATATAGTATAATTGTAGATTATTTAATTTAATTTAATTTATTATTAGTATTAAATCTACCGATCTAATTAAAAGTAGTTGTAATTAGTAATATTTTAGATTTAAAAAGTAATATCTTACAAATATTGTAAAAATTAAGGGAAATTAAGCAATATTAAAAATAAAAGCCTATAATTTAATTGGTAGAATAATTTCTCATTGGGAAATTAATAGAAGTTCAAATCTTCTGGAGCTTATTTTATTTTATTTTATTTTATTTTATTGAATTATTCTTTTTTACATTAATTATTCATTTTATTTATTTTTCTATCTATTTAAATATTTATTGTTACAACATTAATTAATAGAAATTAATTAAATATATAATTAATTTAATTATTTATATTTTATCTCTTTTTAACTTTTAATTAAATATTATACCTTTGATGTCCTATCAAAGCTGTATTATTTCTATCAAATAGTCATAGAAATTTTTATTTTATATATCCAAATATTTACTGGATGCTTTTTTTTTTTTTTACATTTTATACAGTAAGTGGAATAGGTTAAAAATTTTAGGAAGAAAAGTGTATTATTATTAACATTCAATATTTGTAGGTATGATTGAAACAGTTTTTTTAACTTTAATTCTTAATACAGGAGATTATTTTTATTCTAAGTTCTGTATTTTTTAATCTTTTATCTGGTAAAATAAAATTTATTTTAAATTTCCTATTTACAAAATAGTTACAACCTATAGATCTCTTTTTATCAGACTAATATCTTTTGCAATAGTTTGTATATTTTGTTTATTATCTTTAATGGTAATCGGTTACTTGTTAAAAAAAAATAGTTATCTTTTCTTAATAGTAATTAAATAAAAATTTATTTATTTTATTTTTATTATCTACCTTATTTTTAGGTACAATTTATTAATTAGATTTATTTTTAGTTGTAGTATTAAATTGGTATTAATTAAGATCAAATTTAAATTAGATCTTAAAAATTAAAATAAAAAGATTAATTAATTAAATTAAATAAATAATAAATTATAAAATGTTATTATTATTTATATATAGAATAATATTATTTAATATAAGAATTAGCTATGTTAGGTTTCATTCCTATTGCTAGATTCAGTAACCAACTAAAGTAGTCCTATTTTGTTTTTTTAATTTTTATTT